>PVJX010047626.1:0-11795 GCA_004027295.1 Dolichotis patagonum
CATTTGACAAATTTTGCCCTCACTTTAACTTGGTCTTAAGTACTCAGCATACACAATATAACCAAAAATAATTATAACATAGAATAAACATAATAAAGGGGGCTTTATTCACTCACCTCTAACCCTCACCTAGAGTTCCAGAGCCACGTTAATACCCAGCCACATTTTGACAAGTTCCTCTAACTTCATCCTCTCATGGGAGAAACTTTCATATGCCCAATATGTTTTACATCATTAATATCTTGTGCTTTGGCCTAATTTTCCCTCCTTATTGTAGGAAGACAATTCAATATCAGGTGGTTCACTGAGGGGAAGCTCAGGAGAAATCAAAGGAAGCAGGCTAGGGCAAGGAAAGAAGATTATGACTTGCTTTGCCATCAACCTTGCCTGATCCCACAGAGAGCTTGAGAGTGCAGATCATACAACACACTGGTCCTGATTTGAAACAAAGGAAAAGTCTTTTGTTATAGAATATCCAGCAGTCCTTACATAGTCCTGGATTAAACTGTTTTTATATATTGCCTTTTCTAAAACATTGGATTTATCTATAACTGCAAGAATCCATGTATGACCTGTTTTACTTTGTGTTATCTCTGAGCATTATTCTTCTATTGTACAGTCTGCATGTCAAAACAATGAACATTCTAAAAATCACTCATTAATGAACAAAAATGCTGACTCCCCCCCCCAAAATCAGAGCGTTAGGATATATCACTTGTATTTTCATAGATTCTAAACCTAAATAAACTCCAAAGCAAAATCTTAATATTCCCTTCTCGGCTCCTCCATCTGTACCACCACCTCTTCCCATGTCAGTTAATGATAAAGCCGTATTTTCAACTGAGATAGAAGCTTTATATCAACCTTGATTCTTGTAGTGTGGCAGAGAGGCTGAGTAGTTGGTGGAAGGCCAGGCTCTGATCTGAGGACATGGAGCTGTATAACCACCATCATGTGCAGCTCCTCAGTAACTAAGACCCTATGTAAAGAGCATACAGGACAGACTCTCAGAGTGAATCTTTGTTAAGTAAATGTCAGTGTAGGACAGAAGGTATCTGTAAATACTGGAAAATCTTGCCAACCAGTTTAAAATGATAGAGTGTAGTTTTCTACTGATACACAGTTTTTAGAGACAATTTAAGCTCTCCCAGAAGATGCTATTATTGCAATTACAGAAAACTGCCTTGTCCAGTGCAGTTCTGTAAATTCTCAGGGTGAAGGGAGGTGGAGGATGATGAAAGAAAGACAAGAGTCATAAGAAAAAAAGCAGAGATCAGGTGGAGCCATCTGTCCAGATGGGAAAAAAGAAACTTCTTGGTAACTATAGCATGTTTATTTATACATTTGGTGGGTTTATGTCACATTACATCCCACTGCCTAGCAATCTGTTTGCTTGGCTTGCTTTGAGTGACTGGCATTCCCTGGAATGGAGCAGCTGATTTATGTGGCTCACCTTACGTGCTCTTTGTTCTCAGGAACTCACTCCAGCCCCACACATGTGATTGATCTTCAGCTTCCTCCACTCCCCACATCTCCCCCTTTTCTGTTTTGTAATTGCAAGCAATGAATTGTCTGTTGAAATAGGAGGAGCTGTGTTTGGAGGACTCTGCAGAAGCCCCTCTCACCCTTGAACACTTTCCATTCCAAGTGAATTTACTCATTTAGGCTAAAGATTCCCAGTCCAAGAATTTAAGGTCTCTGATTTCAGCAGTTTAACCCCATACAGCACATTAACCCATAATAGTAGTCAGTTACCAGTATACCTGGAAATTGTCAAAAAATGTTAGTTGAGTTTCTTTTATATTACTATGACACTGTTTTATACCTCTTGTAGTTATACTTTTCTGCTGAATGTTCAAGGCCAAGTTAATGTGAGACTTGTATTAATTAAAATAAATTTTTTGCTATGAAGTTCACTTAAGTCTCCTCAGGATTTGCCTTGGAACTATGTATAGTCTCTTTTAGCTCTTCAGTCAGTATCACCCATCTGGATGAGTCATGGCCATTACTTGACCAAGTTGCTTTCTGTGAAAGCTTGGGAGATTTTTCCTCCTGATGACTCTCCTTAGGCACACTATACATTATTGATCACTTTCCTCTATGGACCCACAGTCTCCTTGGTCAGGACTTTGTATAACTCACCAGAGTTGTAGAGCATCAATAAAAGGATAACTCATGTCCTGAGTCTTCATTGACCTCAAAGAGCTGAGACCAAAATATTGGCTGTCCTAGTCCATCTATATTTCTAGTTTTTGGTCTCCAAACTTAAGTTGTTGAACTGAGAAGTGGAGAAGTTTAATGATATTTCATTGTAATAGGAGCAGTGAACATAATATTATATAAAATAGTACCATATTTCATACCAACCATGGATGTTCTAGTAGTTTCATCCTTATACAATGTTAACAGACAACAGTTATATATTTTACACAGAAAATTAGAAATCAAAAACCACACATAACATGGCATGACAATTGTGATGACATTTTTGTAACACATCTGAATCTCCATTTTGACATAAAATAGCTTTTTTTAGTCAATTATCCCTATCTAGTACATAAGAAGTTTTACTTAACTTGTTGACCTTCAATGGGATGTACACCTCATAAGTTTTTAGTTAAGGCAGAGGTCTCAATCTGAAATAAATATCTACACCCATAAACAATGCCTGTTTTACATTTTGGATGACTTTCACATCTAGAGGCCTAAATACATTTAATACATCATAAAGTTAATAACAGTCAATTGTCATAGTCATATGAAAACCTTTCAATCAGAGAATCTTTAAATCAAAATCTCTACTGTCTAAAAAACTAAATATTTTGATAATGACCAAGGTAAACACATCACAGTAATATATTTTTAGTAACATTTATTGGAATGCCTTCCATAAGACTATGGAGATCATTAGGGCTTCCTATTAATGAACAAGAACTGGATAAATATCTCCAGGCAGCCACTTTCCTATTCATCAAAAGAAGACTTAACAAAAAATTCCCCAAGCCCAAAGTGCTCTGATTTAGTTACCTTAACAAATTTCTGATGACCTCTGAGAAAACCAATTTTGATATCATATTGGCAACCCACATGAAAGTATGCTTTTTAAAATCTCAAGTTAAATTTTGAACAAATGATCCAAAAATGCAGAAAAAAAGAGAGAAAAAATTGTTGAGTTCAAATTTTAAAAGCAGCTGTTCAAAGATAAGACAAAGAAAAAACACAGACTGCTTATATCAGTGTTCACTTAAATATTTTTTTGCTAAATTGCATTATTATTCTTTCACAATTTTAGAAGTTTATAATTATAAATACAGATTTTTTATAGATTTTAATAGATTTTTTTAATAGATCAATTAGTAGAGATCTCTTACAAGAAAAATTTGGAAGGAACAAATTTTTTTCTGTATAATTAATATATATTTTGTGTGTTTTATTTTATCTTAAGAATACTACTAATTTTTGTGTCCCTTTCTTTCTCATAACTTTCAGTTCAATTATCTCTATACATTCTTTCACCTATTCAGACCTTTGATTCCCACTTTGGGTTGTCATCTCCTGGGCATCCTGGGTCAATTCCTTTAATTGGCCCCAGGTCAGGTCTGGCCCCATTCTTGCCTATCATCCATGGTGCATTCTCCAAGACATCACTGCCACAGGACTAAGAATCAACTTCTTGTGAGATGAAATTAACTACTTCTCTGGGTCTGGATTCATGATACAGCCAGAAAGCATGCTCTGGTACCCAGATAGGCCATTCAGCATTCTCTGGAAAGACACAAGCATATACTTGGCCCCATATGAATACTGGCTGGGTCCTTTCCATTGTCCAGCATGAAGATCTATCCAAATAACCCTTCCCAGCTTATTTTCATTTGCCTTTTCTGCTGCTGTAGTTCCATACCTACTAGGATTTAAAAAGTTAATAGTATACACTGCTAAGTGAACTCTATTATGAGATGAGTTTTGTAGGGAAAGATATCCCTTTTTGTTTTTGTAGTTGAATTTTGAGCACATGGTGAGCATGCACAACAGTTCCTCAACCTTGAGGATTATAATGACTTCTCATTGTAAGTGAAATATGAAAAGTTCTACAAAACATTTGGAATGCAGCACTTGTATAAGCTGGGCCATGTGAGTGTTAAGTGCTGCTGTCACTCATGCAGCTCTTAAGGTTCCTGGGGTAAAGGATGATGAGAGGATGAGAATATAAAGAAAAGATGAAAGCTTGGGTCAGGCAAAGCCCTCTTTCTCCAGATGAGAGGAAAGGAACTGCACCCTCACTGTAGAGGTGTTTATTTATATACTTTGCAAATTAATGTCACATGAAACCCCTTATTCTAGCGAGATTTTCTTGGGCTAGGTGTTCTCTGGGATGAAACAGCTTCTTCACATGGCTTGCCCCAGGTGCTCTTTGCTCTTTGGATGGCCATGCCCCAGCCCTTCACATATCATCATTTCCAGCTTCAATAACTCCCTACTAAGTTCCCACAGTATCCAGTCAAGGATACTAAAGGTATCCAAGAACCTGAACCACAGAAACAATGATGAAGTGTATGTAGACTCTGGTATGAGGTAACACATTCACAATGTGTGTTAGGCACCCCACTAGTGATTCCCTGGGGTTTCCAGCAGAATGAGGGTGCTAAGTCATGGAAGCTCACAGGTTGGGAAGCCTCATCAGTAGCAAGGACATAGAATGGAAAGTCACAGGGTGGAATGGCAGGGTAATCATTATGTTCCTCTGTAAATGGTTTTCCATGGGACCTCAGCTGCTAGATATGAAGAACACAATGCAGAAGGATATGTCCAGGACCAGAAAAAATAACTATAATTGAGTAGCCTGTATTCTAGGGCTACTTGGGGATACATGATACTTCATGACCATTCAAGAAAGACCACTGTTGTAGGGTATAAGAATAAGTAAAACAGAGGACACTTAGGTGAGGACCAGCCCTGGGGTAAGAGATAGAAATAATATGGCACATGCCTATAATCTCAGTACTCAGGAGGCTTGACTGAATGTATCTTTTAATTCATACCTCCCCAGTTCTAACCTCCAAGTACCTTCTGGAATGTCTAGGGTCTTGGCTTCCTTCACAGGCATGAAGAGCTCTCCTCAGAACTCTGGTTGTGTAATTTCATGAGTCCTAAAAGATGCAAGTCCTACAGGAAAGATAGGATAGGTAAGCAACCAGCACTGGTCCAGAACAATCTGTCCCATGACACAAGAAAAAAACCCTAAAAAATACAAGGAGAACCTTGGAGAAACATCTTGCAGGAACAGCTCAGTGAAGTCATGAATACATCAGTGCCTCAATTACAACCATTGGCAGATCCAAGATATATGTCAGCTAAACCTGGGACACAGAACTCATGACCCTCAATCCCCTTCTTGCAGGGCCCTTGGGTAGTTTGGGGGAGAGAAGGTAGTATTGTACATGGAATGGGCCTATCATCTACAGTAGCTCTGCTGGGACCCTGGGGACAGAAGCAGTGTCCATTGCCCAGCTTTGGGACGAATATACTTGTCCCCATGGAACAGAGAGAGCGCTGAATCAGCCTGAAATACTATGACGGGATCAGAGGATCTTGCCCAGAGAAATCAGCAGCAGAAATTTCTCCACATCACACTATAGTATAAGAGCATCTGGGCTTCATCAAGCAGACTCCACTGCTTCCATGAGAAGAAGACAGCAACATCCTCAAAGGTCACATACCCTGCCATGTTAAGGAGAGCCGGGTTCCTCTGTAGCCTCTTTCTTGTGATTCCTGGCATCCCCTTGAACATGCACCCCCACTCAACTTCCCCCTACCCTCTATCTCAGAGAAGATACTATGTCCCAATGCCACTATGGTGCCAGTAACACTTCAAGATCCCACTGACCACTGTGTTCTTCACTTGACAGTAACAGTCTGATGGACAGATTGAATCCACCTAAGCTCTGTCTTTGACACACAGCACTTCTCTTGCCAGAAAATTTACCTAAGGTACTCAAGATCATACATCCACAATTCATCAGACCTTGGTCAATGTTCTCCCTAGGCCTGCAATACAATGACCTTGAGGCCATCCATTTATTTCCCACCCCCAACATGCACTTTGCTCTTTAATCCACACTTCTCTTTACATCTTGAAATTAAGGCCCAACTACTCTGGTTAACACCTCAAGATTAACTCCTACCTCCTCATCCTGTTCCTACTTCCTCCAGACATAATGAAGACCTAAAGTTATCTAAGAATTCCTAGTTCAACTTACATCCAAGTATTTCCTACTGTTGATCCCTGTAACTGTAATACCTCCTGGATCTCATGCCAATGGTTGCCAGACGTAGGAACTTTTCTAAGTAATTTCTTTTTTTTTATTTTAAAGAGGATAAAACAGAATAAAGCCAATAAAAACAAACCAGTGTAAAAGGCACATGACTTCAAAACATTAAAAAATCAACAATAGTTACCATAATGCCTTTTGATGTTTTCAAAATAGTTGCAGATAACTTTGGACACAGTAAAAAATCAAACAGAAAAGAATAGAATAGAAACAATAAAAACAAAACAATGAATGCAATAAAGGACTTCAAAACAAACTTATAGTAAATCCAAAGTTGCTACCATAATATAACCATATTATATTTGGTATATCTTATACCATATGGTATATCTTATATACCATAAGATATATATAAGATATCTTAATATAAGATATGATGTTATCTTTGAAATAGTTGCTCCTGCCATTGGATTTAACATAATCAAACAAAACAAAAGAGAGTAAAACCCAACTGAACAAAACAATGGAAATGATACAGGACTTCCAAAACCAGACCATAGAGAATCAACAATGGCTGCAACCCTCAGAAGGAGATTCCCTCTAGATATCACATTTTATACCACTATCCTGGGGGGGGCGGTTGGTACTTGTTTGCCAACCTGTGCAATGGAAGGGGCTTGGGTCTGGCTGTTCCAGCCCAGTGGTGGCCTGTGCCAGGCACTGGTTCCCAGACTGGGCTTGCTTGCTTGTGTGGGTTTGTTCTTTCTGCCCCTGGTCCAACTAAATAATTCCTGATCTGGACCCAGGGATTTGACATTGTGAAGAGTAGAAAAATTAGCAAGCAAAGAGTCCCAGAAGACAATGATCTCAAAGGCTATAAAGCTAGTACAGGTGGCAATTAAGGAGAGAGAACCTGGGACACCCTCTAGTGACCTCTGCATGGTGTGTGAATGATTGTACAAAGGAATATATGGAAAAAGGAGGCCATGAAAAGCAGGCACTGATGTTGGCATCACAAGGTACTATACCTGCTCACACACCCTGGAGTCAGATGTGCCTGGCAATCTCCCAACGGGGCCTGAATTGTCAGTGATGCCTCTTACCAGCTGTGGGTCATTGGCCAAATATTTGGCCTCTTTATTCTGCATTATTGATATCTGTAAAGTGGGATAAGGACAGTACTCACCTTATGGGAATATTATTTGTAAACCTTTCTATAAGTCAGGTGCTAAGAACAGTGCACATAGTGATTTTATCAACAGTTTCAGTGCAAACAAACTGACAGAGTTTGATAATGTGAGTTTTTAAACATACTTTTTAGCTAAGAATGTGGTATGAAAGACATTTGATTTTAGTCAAATGCTGAACAATATTTTAATCAATTATTAAATGTTTACAACTTGTTAACTCCATGATATTTTAATTGTCACTGTGTAGGAATCTTGATCAATGAGTACTTATTTATTTCCTAAATTCAGAAGTTAATAAATATAGGGCCAGGGCCTGAGGAAATCAAGGAGCTAGGTTTGGCAACTTGGATACAGCACCCAGGCAGCAATTCTGCTGGGAGTCCTTCCTTTGGGACAGGTATCATCCTTTCTCACCTTAAGCCTGGGGAACTTTGACAGCAAACAACCCATTCCATCAGCCTCACTGACCTCCCACTTTCTCCCCAGGGACTGGACCCAAAGTCCTGCTGAGCCTGGCATGACAAGTCCATACAACCACGCAACACCTTCATCTCCATCTCAGTCCTGAATCCTTATCTCTACACTGTCCACTGGAGGCGACAGCCAGAAAGCACTTCAGACCACAGGACTCCACTCCTCTGTCTACCCTGCTCAGGTGGAGCAACAGGGTTCAAATCCATAAGCCATCATCCCACCACTTCTAGTTAACCTTTTCATTCCTTCCAATCCTCTGTTTCTATGGCCCTTCTATTTCCAAACACAGAGCCTAACTCCCCAAAGATTGGTAGAATACGGAACTGTTGTTAACAACACACAAGTGTTTATAAAAAAGATGCCAAACCTTTAATTTGTGCTATCCTACAATTACCTCAACCATTATCTCCAGTTCCTCCATGTCAGTCTTATTTCCCCAGTTCTTCTACTGTCCTTTTATTTGTGGCTAAGTATTGAACATTCTCATCACAGCCTTGGGGTGACTCATGAAGACAAGAAATCATGAAATGTCCCTGGAGCTTTCTGGAACTGGATCTTCAGTACTAGCTGATTCTGGAAAGAAGGTGGGGAGTGCATATTGTCATTAATATTATGATAGGACAGAGAAAGACCTAAATTTTTTGTCACACATTATTCAGTGTTAGCTATTTCAATCAGGCCACATTGTGGTATGTGGATGAGAAAGGAGGGGTGCAATAAAGAATGATGGACCCACCAAAATTAGTGGAACAATCTGTGGAGGAGCTCCTGCTCCTTAAGTCAAGTGCAGAAACAGATATTTCACTTCCTTGAAAACACCTCTTAGAGAACAAAGCAAACAGATAGAATCCTTGAATGAACACTATAAGAAGCAAACAGAATGCATAAAGCAGATTCAAAGAGATATACAGGAAATCAAAAATTCTATTGAAAGCTGTAAAAACCGCCTCAATGAAACTGAAGATAGAATTTCAGACCTCGAAGATAAGATCGCAGCTAGTGAACAGGAAAGGAAAGATCTTTTAAAACTAACAAAGAATCAGAAAATAACAATTCAACAGCTAAAAGATGATGCAAAGAAAAATAACAAAAGATTAATAGGGATAAATGAAAAAGAAGGGAACAGCCAAAATGATATCAAGAGGATATTTACAGAAGTAATAGCTGAAAACTTCCCAAACATGAGAAGAGAAACTGATATTTGGATTAGTGAAGCATATAGAACTCCAAATAGCCATAACCAAAATAAAACTACACCAAGACACATAATAATCACCATCCCAGAAACCCACCATAAGAACAGAATACTAAAAGCTGTTAGAGAAAAAAGACAGATCCCCTATAAAGGAAAACCTATCAGAATCACAGCAGACTTCTCAACACAAACAATGAAGTCAAGAAGAGCATGGAGTGAAGCATTTCAGATCCTAAAGGAAAACCACTTCCAACCCAGACTGATGTACCCTGCAAAATTGTCCTTCAAAATGGATGGAGAAATAAGATACTTCCATGACAAAGAACAGCTGAAAAATTTCATGACCACAAAACTAACCTTACAAGGAATACTGAAAGATATTCTCAATGCACATAGGATAAACCCACCAAGCAAGGTAGACAATTAAATAGAATGGAAAGCTAAAGATACAACAGCAGAAAGATAACATGTCAACAATAAACCAATATATAACAGTTATAACCATCAATGTAAATGGCCTCAACTCACCAATCAAAAGAAACAGACTGGCAGAATGGATCAAGTAACAACATTCAACCATATGCTGTCTACAAGAAACCCGTCTTACCCAAAAGGAAACCCATAGACTGAAAGTCAAAGGATGGAAAAGAGTACTCCATGCAACAGGAAACCAAAAAAAAATGAGGAATAGCCATCCTGTTTGCAGACAATGTGAACTTCAAACCAAGAATGATCCAAAGAGATAAAGAAGGTCACTACATACTAGTTAGGTGAAAAATTCAAGAGGAAGAGATAACAGTCTTAAATATATATGTACCAAATTCCAGAGCACCCAGCTATACAAAGCAAATATTAACAGAAATGAAAAGTCTAATAAGCAATAACACAATTGTAACAGGAGATTTTAACATGCCATTGACACAGAGGAGCAGATCAACTAGACAAAAAATCAGCAAAGAAATAACAGAACAGAATCATACCTGTGAACAAATGGACTTGATAGATGTATATACAGTTTTCCATCCAACAACATCAGACTATACATTCTTCTCAGCAGTACATGGGACACTCTCTAAAACAGACCATATACTAGCCCACAGAACATATTTAAGTAAATGGAAAAGAATTGAAATTATCCCATGCATGTTATCAGATCATAGTGCCATGAAATTAGAAATTAACGATAAAAGCAACTACAAAAACCTCACAAACACATGGAAACTGAGTAATACACTCCTGAGCAATCAGAGGGTCACAGAGGAAATTAAAAAAGAAAGTAAACAATATCTACAAGCAAATGAAAATACAAACACAACCTACTGGAATTTGTGGGATGAAATGAAAGCAGTCCTCAGAGAAAAATTTATTGCACTGAGTTCCCACATCAGGAAGACAGAACAAATGCAAATAAACAACCTGATGCTACACCACAAACATCTAGAAAAAAAGAGCAAGCCAAGCCCAAAGCCAAAAGAAGGGAGGAAATTATAAGGATTAGAGCAGAAATTAATTCAATAGAGGCTAAGAAAGCAGTACAAAGGATCAATGAATCAAAGAGTTGGTTCTTTGAAAGAATAAATAAAATTGATAAGCCCCTGGCCAACCTTATTTAAAAAAGGAAAGAAAAAACTCAAATTCATCCAATAAGGAATGAAAAAGGTGAAATTACCACAGACTCTGTGGAAATACAGATCATCAACACCTATTTTGAAAACCTCTACTCTCATAGGTTTGATAACACTAAAGAAATAGACAGATTCCTAGATACATATGAACTACCAAAGCTGGATCAGGAAGATGTAAAACTGCTGAATAACCCAATTTCTATTAATGAAATTGAAAATGTAATTAAGACCTTGCCAACAAAGAAGAGTCCAGGCCCAGATGGATTCACTGCAGAATTCTACAAGAAATACAAAGAAGACTTAATGCCAACACTCCGCAAACTCTTCAATGAAACTGAAAGGGAAGCAATTCTTCCTAAGTCATTCCTGGAAGTAAACATTACTCTAGTATGAAAACCTGAGAAAGACACAACTAAAAAAGACAACTATAGGCCAATCTCCCTAATGAACATAGATGCAAAAAATCTCAATAAAATATTACCAAACAGGATGCAGCAAATCATCAAGAAGATTATTCACCCTGACCAAGTGGGATTCATCCCAGGAATGCAGGGATGGTTCAACATATGTAAATCAATAAATGTAATCCACCATATCAATAGAGCCAAAAGCAAGAACCACATGATCATCTCTATAGATACAGAAAAAGCTTTTGATAAAGTCCAACACTCATTCATCATAAGAACCTTACAGAGAATTTGAATAGAAGGTCTTTATCTCAATATGGTAAAGGCCATCTATGACCAACCAACAGCCAGCATCATATTGAATGGTCAAAAACTGAAAGCCTTTACCTTAAAATCAGGCACAAGACAAGGATGTCCATTATCACCACTGCTATTCAACATAGTACTGGAAATATTAGCCAGAGCAATAAGACAGGAAAGAGAAATAAAAGGAGTAAAGATAGGAAAAGAGGAAGTTAAATTATCATTATTTTCAGATGACATGATACTTTACATAGAAGACTCCCAAAACTCCATTGAAAAACTCCTAGATATAATAAATAAATTCAGCAATGTAGCTGGATACAAAGTCAATA
>PVJX010047627.1:0-11792 GCA_004027295.1 Dolichotis patagonum
TCCGTGTAAGGTTGTGTAAAGTTGAGGAGAATTGTAATAATACATTTCAGAGAGTTATTTTTAGAATTCAATGAGCTAGTCCATTGTCGTCATCTTTACCTGAACTTCAAAGACCACCATGCTGTGGTCCTAATGCTATAATAAATGTGTGGTCCAGATAAATAGAACAGAAGACCAAGAGAAAATCCTATGTTCTTACATCCATCTGATTTTTGACAAAGAAGCCAAAACCATATGTTGGAGAAAAGACAGCCTCTTTAACAAATGGTTCTGGAAGACTGGATATCCACATGCAAAGAATTGAAACTAGATCCCTATCTTTTACTCTGTACCACAACCAAGTAAAAATGAATCAAAGATATAGATATAAAAAAGAAAATTTGAAATGCCTGGAAGATAACATAGGGGAAACACTTGAAGCCGTAGGCACAAGCAAAGACTTCCTAAATAGGCTTCCACTAGCACAGGAAATGATAATGAGGATCAATAAATAGGATTACGTCAAATTAAAGAGTTTTTGCACAGCAAGGAAATAGTCAACAAAGTAAAGAGACAACTACAGAATAGGAAAATTTTGCTAGCTGCTCTTCTGATAGAGGACTAATGTCTAGAAAATAATGTAAAGAACTCAAAAGAATTAAGCCTCAAAATAAATAACCCAATCAAGAGGTGGACAAATGAATGGAATAGTTACTTCTTAAAATAAGTGCAAATGGATAGTACATACATGAAAAAATGCTCAATCTCTTTAGTCATTAAAGATATACACATCAAAATTACTTTGAGATTCCATCTGACCCCCACAAGAATGATTATAATCAAGAAAGTCAAAAAACTGGGGACTGAGGATTTAGCTCAGTGGCATAAGTGCCCGTTTGGCAAGTGTGAGGTCATGAGTTCGATCCCTGCTACAAAAAAAAAAAAAAAAAAACATAAAAAACAATGAATGTTGCTAAGGATGTAGGGGAAAGGAAATGCAAACTAGTACAACCACCATGAAAATCAGTATGGAGTTTTCACACAAACTTAAAACAGAAATTCTACTTGACCCAACTATACGTCCTCTGTGTACAATATACTCACTAAAGAACTAAAGACATCACATTATAGTAATGCGTATGTACCCATGTCCATATCAGTGCATTTCTATACACCAGCTAAGCTCTGAAAACAGCCTAGATGTCCACCATTGGTTGGATGATATTGTGGTATTTATACAGAAGTGTGGTATTTATACAGCAGGGAATATTAACATAAGAATAATGAAATCATGTCATTTGCATGAGAATAGACAGAATTCAGATCATTATGATAAGCAAAGTAAGCCAGACTCAGAAAGTTAAATATTTTCACTTATATGAGAAACTTTTATAAAGAAATGAATGAATGAATGAATGAATGAATCATGTAAAGGAAAATCACCAGGAAACTAAAAAATAGACATTGGGAGATGTCAAAGGAGATCAGCAGGAGAAGGAGTGGTGTGAAGGGTAATGAAATTGAAGATGATCAAGCTATGTGAAACGCATATGGTAAACTCTCCAAATGAGCCTTACCATTCTGTATTACAAAGATACACTAAAAATAAATACATAAAAGTACAAAAAATGACCAGGTATGGTGGTGCATGCCTATAATCCCAGCACTCAGGAGACTGAGGCAGGAGGATCATTGCAAGTTCGAGACCAACCTGGGCTGCACCGTGAGCCCAAGGCCAGCTTGAATTGCATAGCAAGACCCTGTCTCAAAAAGACAAAATAATAATAATAACAAGAAGAAGAAGAAGAAGAAGAAGAAGAGGAGGAGGAGGAGAAGGAAGAAGAGGAAGAAGAAGAAGAAGAAGAAGAAGAAGAAGAAGAAGAAGAAGAAGAAGAAGAAGAAGAAGAAGAAGAAGGGCAAGAAGAAAAAGAAAAACTAATTTGGGGGTTTATGGGAACTCTGACTTCTCATTTTTTTATTATAAAAGTATTTGAAAAAGTAAAAAGACTATTGTGCAACCTGGTGAAACCAATTGAAAAGATGCTCTATAGAGCCCCTGGGCAGAAGCTGAAAGGGGTTGATCTTCTGTACCACAATTTTGTACCTCTGAGCTCAGTAGGCAGAGGATGCTAGACAGGAATGTGGGCAGTGAAGGGCCAGGTGGGAAGTTCTCATGGACCATTTTTATCCAGGCTGAGCCTGAGTGCTGGGAGGCAAAAAGGCCCAATACTCACCACACTTGGACTTGTTATTTGCATGGAGTCAAAGAGCTGCTTCCCCTCCATGGAGCAGGCTGGGTGCATGCTGCCCATCTGAATCTGAAATGAATTCAATTTTGCCTGGTGTAATTGCTTATTTGATTCCTGACGATGACATGCAGTTAGGAGGGAAATTGACATTCTGTCATTTCTGTTCCAATGAACCAAACTCTGACAAGTTCCCTTGTAAGCACTTTGTGACAGCTGGGCCGCCTGCTGTTCTTCTAAGGAGAAATTAGAGAGTGAGGGGAGTTTAGAAATAGAGAATCCCAAGCCAGGTGCCTTTTGAGAACTTGTGAAATGGATGAATCACATGGGCAGCCAAGGGTGTGCCCAAGCTTCCGTTTCCTTTGGGCTAACACAAAGCCCTCTTTTTAGAAAGCACTCAGGATAGTTTTCAGCTTTAGAAATATGGATTCTCTCATTTGTCATCCAAAGATTATTTATGCTACGTTCAACATCAATTTTTTTAAAAAAAATTTCAAATAATTCTGGGGTTTGGAGACATCCACAGGAGAAAAGCAAAGGTCTCACTGTTCTAAACACAGAGACATGTGTCTGCGAGGTCATGACTGTCAGTGTCCTCTTTGCCCATGTCTTCACATGGCCACACTGTCTTGAATAATGCCCACAAGCTGGTTAAAGGACAAGAATGATTCTTGATTCTCAGCGATGAAAGAACAAAATCCATAAGGACTTAAATAGAAGGTCTGAATGACAGTATCCATGGAAACTGAGGTCCCTGTATAGCCTGGATAGGTGAGATTTAGATAATAATCTAATGATAGAGAAGAAAAATTAATCCATAAGTGAGTGCTTTTCAATGAGGGCAAATTTTTTCTACTCTTTAGGGACATTTTGCAAGCCAAAGGTATTTTTAACCATCACAATGAGAAGTTAACAGCATCTAATGAGGAAAGGTTAGGGATGTTGGTACCCATCCTGCAGTGCACAGGATAGCTACCTACAAGAAAACCTTATCTTGTCCAAACTGTTGATAAGGTTGAGGCTGAAAAATTTAACTATAGTACAAGGAACTAAGGTGTGTTCTATTGTCCTCTTAGGAGAAGTGTATCTGATGCTTTACAAAAGACAGTTTCTACTTGCCTTAGGAAGACTTCACAGTGAGTTGACAAAGGCTGAAATCTTCTCATTTAGGATCAAACCTTATCACATTCCTTCTGACTTTAAACCCTCCACTGGCTTCCTGTTCTTTTTAGAAAAAAAGTTCAATGTACATAACACAGTCATCAAAGCCCTACGCAAATATTTTCCTACTCCTTTGTAGCAAACAGAGAGCCAGAATTTAGGAAAAGGATATTGAGCAGAGAACCCTTGCTACAGTGTCAAGATAATGGAAGAACATTTAAAAACAATTCCTCATTACTATCCTTAAAGATAGTGAAAGAGGTGGAGAGAACAAATCTCACATGCAGATTAGTAGACTGATCCTCAGTGAGCAATAAATGTCTGATTTGTTATTAATATACTTAGCAGTTATTAAGACAGAAAAGAGAGAGGAGAGTCATACAGATACCTTCTTGCATCTTCCATTTGGAATCAAAGCTTTATTTGCTACAGAGCAGCTCTTGGAATTCTGGCAAAAAGATGGCTGATGAAGAATTTTGGAAACTTTGATGATACAGGTTCTTCAGGAGAGATACACGTCACTCCTCCCAGCTTTGTGCTGGGTTCATGTTTAATGGTCTCCAGCATCAGTTCCTACTGAGACTATAAGAAAGACAGCCATATATGATTTATGCCACATATTCCCCCAATCTTATTCACTGACTTCTGGTCACACCAGGCTTCATTGAGCATCATGAGCACCATGCTGCCCCTCCTTACAAGGTCTTGCCTCTGTCTAGGCTCTAAGCTCCATCCCTACATCTTCTCAGCCATAAGCACATACATCACAGAGTTTAATCCTACTCATATTTCTAATCTCAAATAAGGCATTATTTCTAGATAGATTTTCCTTAATCCATCCTAGACTTGGCTCAGTTTCCCTTTTGTGTACATTACCCATCCCTCTTCTGTTATAGATATCAATGGTGCATTCAGTAGACTGGTGTATTTCTCTGCTCTTTGATTGGCAGCTTCATGAGGAGAGGGGCTGGGCTTTATCTATTTGCACTGCCCAAAGACATTAAGCTAAGGGGGATCCAGAGGGCAGAAACCAGCCTTCTTTCTGCTGGGCCAGCATGCCTCAGCCAACATGCCCAGTGCTATATTTCCAGCACCCAAGATAGTACCTGGCACAGAAAAGAGCCCCAGGAATTGTGGGTTGATTGACACTTTCTGGCTGGGACCCAGACTGTCCATCACTGAGACAGGAAAGAAAAGCTGCTTCCCAACAGAACAGCCTTCCTGGCCCAGGCAGCGGACAGCAGCTCCTCATCAGTATGCAGCACACACCAGCCAGCCATCAGCCAAGCTGCAATCTCAATAAATCAGGAGACTGGGCCACAATTTCCTAGAGACTTGCCAGAGTCCACCTGAGAGCCCCAGGAAGCTGAGTGGCCTGTAGCCACCTGTCTTGTGACTCTCAAATGCAATCAGTAGCAAGCATTAATATATTATGAAAGACCGCATCCCTCTTTTGTTCCACTGTAGGAAGTCACACCTGTTTCCTGGGTTTCTGTTTCCTTGTGTCCCTAGGTAGATAGGATCTGTAAAATGGGATTGCTATGTCAGTCACCTTTCTGTTGCTGTGATGAAATTCCTGACACAATTTGAAGGGGGAAATGTTTATTTCAGTTTATAGTTTCAGTCTATGGTTGGTTGGCTCCATTATTTTGAGGCCTGGGTGAGTGAAAATATTATGGTGGCAGAGCACAGTGGGGGAAGCAAATGTAGCAAATGGAAAGCAGAGAGAGAAAGAGTGAGAGAGGAAGAAGCTGGGATCAAGACCATGTCCCACTTTCTTCAACTGAGCTCCACCCCCTTAAAGACCAGGCAGTTATCACCTCATCAATGGCTTAACCCACTGATGAAGTTAGGGTCCTGTGATCTGATCACATTCCAAAAGCCCTAACTCTAAGCATTGCTACATTAATGACCAAGTCTTCAACACAATAAACCTTTTTGGAATATTTTGAATTCAAACCATAACAATGGGTTTGATGACAATAGTTCCTATTACCCAATGTAAAGGTAAACAATATTTTAATAAGCGCACAGCACATTGTATGTGTGTGTGTGTGTGTGTGTGTACCTATACCTAACTGTGTTTATTTTGTTTTTAGTACCAGGGATTGAACTCATGACTTCACACTTGCCAGGCAGGCACTCCTGCCACTGAGCTAAATCCCAAGCCCAATCTATATATTTTAATACAAGCCTCTTCCCATTATGGTCACAGGTTGAGGCAAAAAGAAGTACATGGAATTAGACAGTGAGGGCAGAAGTCTCTGTCTAGGCCATTTTGAATGCTTTGCCTACATTCCCTTGCCTAGGTTGGCTCTCCCTTCAGCCCATTCAAGGCTGCACGTAACCCAGAAGAGTTATCAGTACCAACATAAGCAGAGAATGAAGGAATATTTGTGTAGAATTTTAAAGAGCTATAAGCACCTCTTTTTCTCAACAATACAGGTATTAGCGAAGCTGCTGAATAGACCTGGAGCTCACAGTTACAAGGCCTTATAGGAAGGCTACATGAACAAGGATGGGGTTCAGCCAAAGTCATTCTTTGTTTATCTGTTTTATAGATTGGTATTCAATGTCAGCTCATGTTTGGGGGGAAAGGGAGATGGCTATTTATGTTTACATACTAGAATAAGATCCTATATGCACAAAACCATATAGGGTGTCTACGTAAAGAATACAGCTCTAGAAAGAGATATGATTATATAGGATTCCAGTTTAAAGTTGAGAAACAGTATTAGAAAAATTTCAACTTGAGAATCGTGCATTTCTCTTCTAAGTGTTAGGAGCTAACAAGCGTCTAACCATGCTCTCCTACCGACTCCTCTCTCTCCTAAATATTCCCTGGGGCCCTCTCCATAGGTTTAGCACTCTGCTAGGCTGGAGGGTGGTGAGCCAGACAGAATAATAGGATAGAAACATTTCCTAGAAATGGTTAAATCCTGGGGTGGGGAATTTAAACTATTAATGACAGTATGATTCATCCATTCAACTAATATTTATTGAGCACTTGCTACATGCCAACAACTATTCTGAGCATTAAGGATGGAACAACAAACGAAACAAAGATCTATTTTTTCTTGAAACTCATGTTGTAATTGGGAAGGAAAACAATAAAAATTAGCAAGTATATGTGTAATGTATGCTGGCCAATGATACATGCTTTCAATTATACTGAGTGATGAGAAGATACAATGGTCCAGAAAAATCTTTTGGGAGAGGTGATCACACATGTAGATTAGTAGATTGATCCTCAATGAGTAATAAATGTCTGATTTGTTTTTATTATACTTAGCAGTCATTAAAACAGAAAAGAGAGAGTCATGTAGACATCCTCTTTGATCTGCCATCTAGACTCAAAGCTTTATTTTCTACATAGCAGTTCTTAGAATTCTGGAAAAGAGTTGACTGATGAATTTTGGAAATTTTGATGACATGAGTTCTTCAGGAAAGATATACATCACTCCTCCTATCTTGACAACGAAGCAAGGGCACTCTGATCAATGTTCTTTTCCTAACTTCTGGCTCTCTCTTTGCTGTAAAAGATAAAAATATTCACATAGGGCCTTGATGGGTGAGTTATGTACATTGGACCTCTTCCTAAAAGCAGCAGGAAGCCAGCAGAAGGTTTTAAATACATTAAAAAATGTGACTGGGTTTGTGATCCTAAATGAGATCGCAGTTGAACAAATGAGGCTTTGGGGAAGTGTATTGTATGTGGAAGAAAACAGGTGAGCTTTATAAAGTACTGATGAGGATTCTCCTGGTCTATATTCAAACCTTTTACTACACAAGCAGGACAACACCATTCTCAGCCTCTCTTGCAGCTAGAGTGAAAGCATGTGACCTCATCTGGAAAGCCGGCACTGCTCACAATGGTAATAGTTTTCATCTAACTTCCAGGGGCAACAGTAGAGTTAGATGTCCCAGTAAAATGTCTAGGTCCTGTCATCACCAGTTTTGTGGGGCTCACTGTGTTTGCACCATTCTTCAATGTGAGCTGAGGGACTGTCCAAGGTGTAGCGTGAAGGTCTGACTCATTTCCCCACCTGCAGTAGTTTCTGTTGCTGTTGTAACGAATCGTCACAAACTTAGTGGCTTGAAAAGAGCAATTTGCGCTCTCGTTGTCCTGGAGTGCCCCAAGTTCAAAGTCAAAGTGTTGGCTGCTCTGCTTTTCTTCTGAAGGCTCTGAGTGAGAATCTGTTTCTTGCTTCTTCTGGTTTGTGGTGGCTTGATCTGCAGCCACATCAGTCTGATCTCTACTTCCGTGGTCATGTTGCTTTTTCTTTTGTGCCTTCTCTTTTGACTTTCTACCTCACTTTTATAAGCACACTGGTCACTGAAGTCCAAGCCACCTGGACAACTGAGGAGGACTTCCTCATCTCCAGATCCTTACTTTATTTCATCTGTAAAGACTTTTTTCCAAATAGGTTCACAATCCTAAAATTCAGGCATTAGGACATCAGTATATCTTTTTGGTGGTCATTGTTCAATTTACCACACCACACTATTTTTGGGGATCCTATAATTTAAAAACATTTCCTTCCAGTTTCTAGCAGTCTGAATTCATTTTGAATTTTTATGTCTGGAAGTCTCCCAATGATAGCACCCTCTCTGTATCTTTAATCTTTGTCCTCAGAGAGGATTAGGTGTCTGTAATGCAACTGTGCTTGAGACCCCAACCCTGACACTGTGCTCTGTAGGCATAGATGACTCCTTGTTTTCCTGGCTGATGACCTCAACTCTCACTCTATGTAGAAGGTTGAAACTCTCCTTCCAGCAGTTCTGTGCTTAAGACAGCTTCCTTCAGGTTAAAGCAGTTCTCCTGGCCTTCAGGGGTCAAAATACAGACCCCACCACAGAGAGTGGAGGGAAGCCAGCAAGCTGGTCAGCCACAGTACATCAAATATTTATGACTTCATGAAAAAAATAAAAGCTATATCCAACTCATGCACAGAAACCTATAGAAAACCTCAAGCCCTTAACATACATCTGGAGAAATGGTGGTTTCTCCTGAGATTTCAGTGGACTTTGCCCTGTCTTCCAGAAGGCTCCGGCGTTGTTAGAGTGAGAATAGAGTCTCTCTAAGGGAGACTTTCTATTTACACTTGGAAAACTTGACAATCCAAAAACATAAGAAACCACGTACCATGATGCCTACATGCTGATCTCAAAAGACTGATGGATCGGCGATCTGAAGCCTGAAAACCTGGTATCATTATTTACTAGCTAGCTGTGATACCTTGACATTACTACCCATCTCTCTGAGCCTCAGTTTCCTCATCCTTGAGGGACATTGCCTACCTGTTTGTTTGGTTTCCTTTGTGAGCATTAGCATGTGTGAACATGCAAAGGCATCTTAGATTCCTCACCTCTGTTGTTTTCTTCTCTAAACACTGCCACCTTCACTTCAGTCACCCATGGGCAGCTTCCCTCTCGTTTTGTTGCTCGTGCTGTCCTCTGCAGTACTAGACACATGAAATGGGCTTTAGGGTTTATTTTTGGTGTATAAAACTGTGTTGTTTTGAAGGGTGTGTAATCTTTATGTGATGGAGCATGAAGTGACAAAATTAGGTTGATCATCCTAGACATGACGCCGTGGTTCTCTGGCTCCATCCTACCTCTAAAGGCAGTAGTCCATCCAAAACAACAATAATTCCCTCTTGGTTTGTGGTGATATTTGGGGGGACTCTCTCTCTCCTGTTTTTCCAACCCCAGTCAGCTTGGGCATCACATTAATCCTGCCATTTGCCTTCTGTATTGCACTGTCCCCTATGGCTGAGAATATCATTAATTTCAAGGGTTATAAAATATCACTGAATGACAATGATATTTCAAAAGTCCTTGTGATAGTTTTCAAGATTTAGGTGTTGCAAACTGTGCTGCTATAAACATGGGTGCACATATATCGCTGTGACATGTCATTTTCAATTTTTCCCAGAGGGGAGTAGCAGGATCGAATGAGGCTTTCAAACCTAGTTTTTTGAGGGATCTCCATAATGATTTCCACAGTGGCTGCACCAGTCTATATTCAGATGTGGTATTTTTATATAATGGAATATTACTTAGCTATAAAAAGGATGATCTTGAAGCTTTTATAGGTAAATGGGGGCAATTTGAGACTATCATCATAAGTGAAATAAATCATTCACATTTGTAAATATTGTATTGTCTCTCTAGTATAAAAATTAATAATAATAATAATAATAATAATAAACTGAAAGAGTAATAAGATCCAATATGTATAATAGATATTGTAATAATGGGAAGGAAAGAAAGTACTCAAAAGGAAAGAAAAACTTGTAGGTATGCACATATAACTGTATGTATGTATGTATAACTGTACAAGATAGATAACTATACTACTAATTCTCTGTTAGTTCATCAAAAATATAGTTTTTGATGTTATTGTTTTATTATATGTTCATTTTTTATGCTTAGATTTTGTAACTTGAACAACTACTTCTAAGATAACAATATGTGATATGTTAACTAGTATTGATTTCTTACTGTTTTTTTTGAAGTTCTGTATTATTTCTACCCTTTTTTATGTTTTGCTATTTTTAAAAAAAAGTTCTTGTGATAAATATACAAGCTCACGAATGAACACTGCTGCACTTAGTGTATATAGAAATACCATGGAAACAACTTTTAGTTCTTACTTCCTCTGTTTCTGTAAACCATGATTTTTAACATTCATTCATGAGCTCCTATGGCCAAGATAGATTGATCTGAATTTCAAGACCCGTGCTGTGCTCTATATTGCTTTTTCTTTCCACTTCTGGGACCATGATCTTGATAGTTAAGAGTCAAGACTTTGGAGGGAGTTTAAGGGATTCCTATGGTGGGTTTGGATATAGATTCCATCATGTACTGTCTATGTCACCCTGGTTAACTCATATAATCTTCTTAAGTCTGTTTTATCAGATAGAAAATAATTACATTTACCTTACAGGGATAGCTAAGGTCAAATGAAAATTTGAATATAAATGGAACAGTTTGATATACATTAGGTAGAAAATAAATGTCATTTTTATTTGCTTAGTTAATTATTTCTCTGAGAGCTTTACCATACCACATCAAAGTAATGCCTTTTCGTGGATCTGTCACAGTTATAGTATACTTGGTGGTGGGAAGCAATTCTGTGAAAGGATGGGGGGAAAGACTTTCTAACATCTCAGAGGACTAAAATAGTGACTGTCAGAAACATGAGACTGTACTGAAAATATTTGCAACACTAGCTATAAGGATTGTGAATCTCAGAGTCTGAGCACAAATGTGGTACTAAATGCCCTGGCTCTGGGCTTCACTGAAGAGTTTTAACTATATTTCTACCATGTACCAGCACATGTCTTTGAGCAAACATCTTAATAAAATTTTTTTGCTTCAATTTTTCTACCTGCAAATAGGAATGATAGCACCCATGTCATAGGAGTGTTAAGAGAATTATATAAATTAACATATATCAAGCACTCAAACATCTTGTACATACTAATCAATATTAACTAATATTAGTGGTATAGCAGACTAGTCAAGAACATACATTATGGAAGAGGAAATCCACAACTACTACTTGGCAGATAGATGTGTCCTTATGATGTCCAAGGAATCTATGCCTCTTCAAATGGTTTAGTCATACTTCTTCCAAACACCCAATTCTACATTAAATTCTACATTAAATTACTGAAACCTCTGACCTGGTGCATAAACCTATGTACAATGGGCTTGTATGCTAAGATGAATGTTTTTGTTCTTTGAATGCACATTTGTGAACTGCTGATAATTTTCTACTGAAAGGGCTCATGGAAGTGGAAGATTCTGGTGAACATCCATCTGTGTTAGGGTTTTACTAGAGAAAACAGATAAAACACAAGATATACAGATGTATAAGAAATTACACAATTGGCTTATCATTGTCAGTCAAAGAGTTGGATGAGGAAGTATGCAGAGGGTGTCTGCACCCCAGAAGCTGAAGGATTCAATCCAAGGTCTGGAGTTCATTGCAGTGTCCCATGCAAGTCTGCACCAGCAGGCCAATGCATCTGTGACACAAGGCTGAAGGGTCTACACTGGAAGGCTGAAGAGTCTACACTGGAAGACTAAAGGATCCAACTCAGAGTCTGTGTTGGAAGCCAGGAGATGACGTCCAAGCTGAAGACTAAGGCTTGATCTCCTTTGAAGAACAGAACAGCCAAATACATATCAGGAAACCAGTGTGACAAGCTTCTCCTGGAGATTAAATGGTACACATCTTCCCTTCCAGAGCCAGGAAGTGATGCTCAAAGAAAGGACCAAAGCTCCCCCAAACTACAGCTATCCTCAGCAACAAGACCCGAGTGCCTCTGATGATATCAGCCAAGGTCATATCAGGGAAGCCAGCATTGCAAACCCCTCCAGGAGAACCAACAG
>PVJX010047628.1:0-11799 GCA_004027295.1 Dolichotis patagonum
TTTGATAGTTCATTTGTTTCTATAAAATGTTCCATTTCCTCTGTGTTTTCCACTCTATGTAGTAGAGATTTTCAAAGCAGGTATTGATGATATTTTGAATTTCCATGGGATCTGTGGTAATTTCCCCTTTTTCAGTCTTTATTGCATGAATTTGTTTTTTTTTTTCTTTCCTTTTCTTGCTGTTAGCTAGAGGTTTGTCAATTTTGTTTATTCTCTCAAAAAACCAGCTTTTTGATTCATTAATTTTTTTGTAGTGTTTTTTTTTTAGTTTCAATTGCATTGATTTCTGCTGTAATCTTTCTATTGCCTCTCTTCTATGTGCTTTGGGTTTAATGTGTTCTTCTTTTTCTAGAAGCTTGAGATGAAGCATTAAGTTGTTTATTTGTGCTCATTCTGTTTTCTTGATATGACAATATATTGCTATATATTTCCCTATTAAGACCACTTTCATTGCATCCTACACATTACAGTATGTTGTTTCTGCATTTTCATTGAATTGTAGGTATGGTTTTATTTCTTCTTTAATTTAATCTGTAGCCCTATTGTTTAAAAGGGTGTTATTTAATTTCCATATATGAATGCAGGTTTTGATATTTCTTTTGCCATTTGTTTCTAATTTCAGTGTTCCATGTTCAGATATTATGCATGGAATAATTTAAATACCCTTGTATTTACTTAAGAATATTTTATGGGATAATATAAGGTCTATTTTGGAGAATGTGCCATGTGCAGCTGAGAAGAATTTGTATTCATTTGTGGTTCGGTGGAACACTCTGTAAACATCTACTAAGTCCAGTTGCTCACTGGTATTATTCATTTCTATCACTTCTTTGCTTTTTGTGTAGTTGATCTATCTCTTTGTGACAATGGGCTGTTAAGGTCCCCTGTAATAATTGTGTTCTTGTGTATTTGGTTTTTCATGTCCATTAGTATCTGTCTTATATAAATGGGTGCTCCTGTGTTTGGTGCATGCATGTTTATAATTGTTACTTCTTCATCCTGAGTTTTTCCATTTACAAGTATGTTGTGACCTATTTGTCTCTTTTGTTCATTTTAGGTTTGAATTTCATATTGTCTGCAAATAGAATAGTTATCCCTGCTTTTTTCTGGGTTCCTGTGGCAAGGAATACTGTTTTCCATCCTTTTACTTTTAAACTATGAGTTTCCTTTTGGGTCAGATGTGTTTCTTGTATATAGCATATTTTTTGATCATGTTTCTTGATCCATTATGTCAACCTATTTCTTTTGATAGTTGAATTGAGGCCATTTACATTTATGTATATCACTGATATGTACTGGCAAGACTTTGCTGTGTTATGTTCCAATTGTTTGCTTTCTGCTTTTCCCTCTTATTTAATTTCTTGTTCTACCTGGTGGTTTCTTTCTGTTGTGCTTTGGATTTTAATCATTTTCTTGTCTGTCGAATATGTCTTTCAGCACTCTCTCTAGGATTGGTTTGGTGGACATGAATTTTATCAGTTGTTTATCAGTTGTTCCTTGCCATGGAAGGATCTCCATTAAATTTGAATGGGATTTTTCTGGCTATATCAGTCTGGGTTTAAAGTTGTTTTATTTCAGGGCTTGAAATATCTCATTCCAATCAAGTCTTGACTTGAGGTTTTGTGCTGGTAAGTCTGCTGTGATTCTAATGGGCTTTCCTCAATAGATGACTTGTTTCTTTTCTCTAACAGCTTTTAGTATTCTGTTTTTATGTCATATGTCTGAGATCTTATTATGTGTCTGGCTGTAGATTTATGATGGCTGTGACAGTTTGGTTTTCTATTTGCCTCACTTATCTGCATATCAGATATTTTCCCCATGTTTGGGAAATTTTCTTCTATTATTTCTGTGAATATTTTGGATATGTCGTTTATATTGACATCAGCATCTTCACTAATGCCTATGAATCTTATATTATTGCTCTTGGCATCATCTTGAAGCTTCTGGAAGTCATTTCATGCTGCTTTGTTACTTTTAAAAGTTCTATCCTTTCATGATTATTAATTGTGATCCTGTCCTCAAGGTCCAAAATCCTATCCTCAGCTTCAGTTAAACTTCAAAGCATGCTTTGTGTTGAATTTTTTGTTTCTTGGATGTTTCTTTCAGTTTGCTTTATGAATTCTGATTGTTTTCTATATTGTTTATTCGGGGTTTCAATCAGTTTCCTATGCTCCTGAACCTTTTTCTCTATTTCTTCTTCAGCTGCTCTCAGCAACTCCTTTACTAAGGTTGTTACTTATATCTTTTATTTTTTTCTTTGGTTATAGGGATCGAAGTCATGACTGTTCACTTGCAAGGCAGGTGCTTATGTCACTGAGCTAAATCCCCAGCCCCTGTTACTTTTATCTTTACATGGGAGAGTACTTCTGATTTGATTTCTTCTATGGCCCCATGGAGTTGTTTTTTTTAATTTCATTCACTATCACTTCAGAGATTTCCAGTGTGTTACTTTTGGGGTCTTCTATTCAATGTCTCCTGTGCTTGTACCTGGTGGACTCGATGTTTGAGATTGCATTTTGCTTTTTTGTATTGCCATTTTCCCCTTTTGAGGTAGTGTTTTCAGACCCACTAGCATCAACTGCTTTTAATGTGTATCTTCATGTCCTACTGTTAAGGTTTATGTTCATCCAATTGCTGGGTCCCACAATGAATACCTGGGTCAGTCACTTGAATTCCTGCTGCAGGGCCTGTTGGGTGAGTCTTATATTCTTCCTGGGCTGACAAGTCTAATAGTATTGATGTAGGTCAACTTTTAATTCCTGCTAGTACTTTATCTTAAGATTATTCCAGTTCATGAAATCTCCATGTCTATAGTGTTTGTGTCAGCTGAGGCCCTAGTGTGTTCCTATTGTGTGCCTGTGTGCCTTTTGATTTTCTTCAAGTTGGGGGAGTCCTTCTTGGCACACTCCTCACTCTGCCTGATGTTTTCTGTGTGTAGAAAGGGATCACCCTCACTCTTGTCAGACTTACCAAGGTCTCACAGTTAGTTGGAGGGAGCTTTATTACTGTCCCTATTTACCCATGGTATAGCTCTTTTAAGGGCATAGTCACCACACTGACTGAAGCCAGCTGAGATCTTGTTTCATTGCTGCAGTCACTTAATCTCCCTTTAGGCCAGCAGATAATCCATTGTAGTCCAAGGTTCCTCCTGGCAGAGTTCCAAGTTTGCCCTGTGCACTGGGATTTCACAGCAGCATGTGCATTCAGAGAGCAGGATTGGTTCTCGGAACTGCTGGCTGCTTGGGGTTCAATAAGCATAGTCAGGTTAGGCTCGCTGGTCCCTCTCGTGTGCATTGGGGTGGTATCAGATGCAGGGAGTGTCTTATTGCCTAGGTGTGGAGTTGCAAGCTTGCCTGGGGCCCACTGGGATTCTGCTGCCTGGGTGCACTCAGTCAGAGCTAGGGTGGGTTGCCAGCCTTGCTGGCTTCTTGGGGTTTGCTGAGCATAGTCTGGTTAGGCCTGCTGGTCCCTCTCATGCACCTTGGGGTGGTATCAGATGCAGGGCATATCTTACTGCCTGGGCATGGAGTTCCAAGCTTGCCTGGTGGGCGTTGGGATTCCAACACTGGAGCGCACGCAGTCAGGGCTAGGATGTGATCCCAGCCCTGCTGGCTGACTGAGGTTCACTGAGCGTAGTTGAATTATATTTTAAAAGTGTGACATTTAACAGTTAAGGCTACAGACAAATAGATCAGCTAGTTATGTGTGATACTGAAACAGAAAATGTATATGCTTTGAGGTATCTCCATCTTTATGTTTGATCTCTGGAAAATCTATGAATATATACTGCCACCCATTTTTTACGATGTTTTTACAGGTCTCAGCTACATGAGTACTTTTCAAAGTATTTTCAAAATACTCCCTTACATATGTACAGTTTCTCTTCACAGTGCTGACTTTCACATATTTGACCCTACCTACGTATACTGAGTGCTTTCTCACATCACATGCATAGATAGGCTTTGGCCACAATGTGACATCATTTTGGAGGTTAGAATCACTGTCAATTCAAACTTTCTTTCAGCATATCTTTTTCACACAATTATTCCCCAGTGTGTGTTAAATTTGGCATTTGTAAATTGAAAATTTTTCAAGAAATCTTTCTCACATTCACTACTTACATGGGGTTTTTCCCTTGTGTGCATTATTTTCTTGTTTGATGACTTTTTTGTGCACTGAATGCTTTTCTTCTTTGTTGGAATTCATAGGGCTAGTCCCTTTGTGAATTTTTTTCATGTCATCACAATCACTGGTGTTGTAAACATTTGCTGCATTGCTTACATGCACAGATTCTCCCCACTGTGGGTTCTTTCATGTGTTTGTCAGTAACTGTGTGAACTGAATACTTTCCTAAATTTCTCACCTCAACAGGCTTTCTTCCCATTTTGAGTACTTTGATTCATTAGCAAGCTATGGGTATGGCTGGTACATTTCCCACAGTGCTTACATACATAAAGTTTCTCCCTCTGTGAGATCTTCTTTGTCTAGAAAATGTGGATTATCATGAGATCCTTTTTAATATGTCTTAAATAAGGTTTCTTGCAAGTGTGAATTATTTTATGGAGAAGGTTACAATACTGATTGATAGATTTTCCACATTATTCACCTACATAAGGTTTCTACCTAGTTTCAATTGTATCATGTATTTTATAACTTGTTTCTGTACTGAACATTTTTCTACATTTCTTGCATCCATTTCTGCCTAATTTAAATTCATTCTTGTTTCTGACCTTGACTGAACCTGCCTTTGCTTTTGTGACAATATATCTTACCATAAGGATGGCTACATAGATACATGCCAAAAATACAAGCACAATTTTGAATACGAATGTATAGACCCTTCTTGGTAAACTCATATGAGTTACAGTTTATAGTGGGAAAAATGGTCATGAGGTAAGTGGGTGTCATCTATCAAGACAGGACATTAGTGGATCAAAAATGGGAAAAAAGATTCAGGGTACATAAATTTACTTTAACAACTGTAATTTTTAAATTAAGCCTACAGACAAAAAGGTCACATATTTGTATTTCATTTATGAAAAAAGATATGAAAACATTTTAGGATAACTCTTTCAAGGAGCTTTGCAAACATATCTATGAACATATATTGACAGCAATAATTTTATATTATTTTTACAGGTTTTATATCCATGTGTAATTTTCATAGTATTTTCAAAATAGTCACAAATATATAATTTCACTTAATTATGATTATTTTCACATGCTTGACAATAACCATGAATACTGAATGCTTTCCCTCTTTGCATACAGAGGTTCAGGACACAAGATGACATCAGCCAGAAGATTAGCAGCTCTGTCAGCTGACCTATTACGATCTATTTCTTTTATGTAATTACTCCTCAGTGTGAAGGGAATCTTATGTTTGCAAAAGGGAAACACTGCAGCAAATCTTTTCAACACTGCCTACATACATCGGATTTCTTAATTGTATGAATAATTCCTCTATTAGATGTCAACTTGGTTTGCTAAAGGCTCTTCACCATTGTTCAGATCCAAGAATTACTACACAGAGGGAGTTATTTCTTGTAATGACAATTTCTCCTGTTGTGGAAATTTTCCCTACATTACTTAAGTTCATAGGTTTTCTTCTCAGTGTGGGATCGTTTATGTTTACAAAGTGAGAATTTATCAACAAATCCATTTACTCATTTCTCATAGAGATAGGGAATTTCTACAGAGTGAATACTTTCATATACACAAAAACTATCACAGTATTTGAAAGACATTGAAAATTTCTTACATAGATAGATAAGGTTGATTTACAGCACTGCTGCATAAAGAAAGATTTGCAACATTGTTTGTATCCAAAGAGATTCTACTCAGTGTGAGTTCTTTCACGTATAACAAGATTATCGTTTCAACTGAAAGATTTTTCACATTGTCTACATACATATGGTTTCTCCACAGTGTGAATTCTGTAATGCGCTTTACAGTGAGAGGCTGTACTGAATGCTTTCCCACATTTGCTGCATATATAGGGTTTCTCCCCAGTGTGAATTCTTTCATGTTTAATAAGGGTATTATTTAGACTGAAAGATTTCCCACATTGCTTTCATACATATGGTTTCTCCCCAGTGTGAATTCTATCATGTACTTTACAACGAGAGGCTGTAGTGAATACTTTCCCACATTTGTTGCATACATATGATTTCTTCCCAGTGTGACTTCTCTCATGCAGTTTATAACCAGAGGCTGTACTGAATGGTTTCCCACATTTGTTGCATACATGAATTTCTTCCCAGTATGGATTCTTTCATGTGTAATAAGGTTACTACTTTGATTGAAAGATTTCCCACATTGCTTACATATATATGGTTTCTCCCCAGTGTGAATTCTATAATGTCTTTTACAATGAGAGTCTGTATTGAATGCTTTCCCACATTTGTTGCATGCATAGGGTTTCTCCCCAGTGTGAATTCTTTCATGTATAATAAGGTGACCATTTTGACTGAAAGATTTATCACATTGCTTACATACAAATGGTTTCTCCCCAGTGTGAATATTTTTATATTTTTTAAAGGAATTACTGTGATATAATGCTTTTGCACAATTCTCAGTTATATATTGTTTCTCTCCACCATATTTTCTAATATCTTTTTCAATATGGTATGAAGAAACAGAACTATTCTCATAGTGTTTTTGTACACATGAGTTCCTCAAACTAATTTCTTTCATGGATTTTCACATTGTTAGGTGTTGTGTAGGCTTTCACACTTTTCTTACCTACAAAGGTTTTCTGCCCAGTTTGAGCTTGTTCACTAAGATCACAGCTGTCCTCCCCACACTGCCAACATTGATAGAGCCTCTCTCCAGTCTTCCTAATTTCATGCATATGAAAGGACTGGAAATCACTGCAGGTCTCTACATCTTCACTACATTGATATTGCTGCTCTTCAATTCTCAAATAATTGTCTTCATCATATCTGTAAAGAAAGACATCAATCATTATGGAAAGGGCTACATATTAACAACTGAGATTTATAATGACAAGTGTGTTTTGATTTTTGCTAAGTAATTCTGATGGGTAAATGAAACATTGCCCTGCATTACTTCTTTCAAAGTACTATTCATTCTAAAATGGATGGCTTTCATTTGGCAATGTTTTATTTGTATATGATTACAGTACATAATATCTTTTATGGAGATCAGTATAAATGACTCTGAAATATTGATCATTTTTATTAGCTCCTCAGGTCTTCATTCCTCCCCTTGTCCATTTAGCCTGATCATCTTTCTCATAGACAGAAAGTAAGGATTTCTGGTCTTGTAGTATCTGTCTTTACTTTTACTCCTCAAATATCATTTTAATTTCCCATTTAAAAGAAGGCATGAGATATTTCCATTTCTGTGTTTGATTTATTTTACTTAAGGCCCAACTCTTTTTGTTTCTTGGGAAATGATGTCATGGTGTCTTCTGTATCATGTTTTCCATTGTAGAGTTAAACACAGGTCTTAGACTGAATTACATTTTCTGATCCATTATTTGTTTTTGGAGAGAGATTTTTATTGACAATGAACTTTCTCATGCTGAACTTCAAGTTGTAATTCTGCTGCTTTATCCTCCCAGAGTACTGGAATTGCAAGAATGCACCACTATGCAGAGCTGACTCCACATTTTCTTTGCCCAGGCATCCAGTGATGGTCATCTGGGCTCTTCCCAGAGATTAGCTATTGTGAGTTTATTCTTGTATTAGATATTGTAAATGCCCTTTCATATGTTAAATTGAGCATCACACTGTGTGGATCACTCACATTTGATGATTTTAATGTATTTGACCATATTCTGAGAGAATAGAATCATTGCCCATAATGACACAGTATAACCTACTCAACAGTTGAGAGGCAGAGGCAAGAGGATTGCATTGAGTTTCAGGCCAGTATGGGCTACACAGTAAGTTCAAAGTCCACCTGAACTACAGTATAAAATCATGGCTCAAAAGTTAAAAAACAAATAAACACAATATATACCAGTGGAGGTACACATGGAACAATATGAAAAATGTTATTTTGATTTTCAGATCTCTGAATACTGATTACCATGTTTCTATTTTATGTGTCCATCACCAATGTATGACAATTTCAAACATGAACAGCTCAACATTCTTTAGGGTATTATCAAAGTACTTATTATAACAGTAGCATTTATTTTTATTTTAAGTATTGATACTAGGTGGAGACCAGCAGGTCAGCCTGGGCTGTTCTTGACTGGGAATATTGTGGAGACCAGCAGCTCGGCATGGATTGTTTGGCAATGGGTACATCGTGGGGACCTTCAGCTCAGCATGGTCTGTTTGGGACTGGGAACATCATGGGGACCTGATGAGAGCTGAGGCTGCTCAGGCATGCTAGGCCCACCATTGGCCTACAGGGTATATTGCAGCGACCAGTGCCAGAGGGCTTGAGGTGCCTGGGACTGCCGCTGTTGGGCCCCCCTCCTCCAGGAACATCTAGGATGCATGCAACAGGCCTGAGCTGCCTGTGACCAAATGTGCTGGACCTGCCCTTCCACCAGGAACATTGGAATACAGTGAACTACCATGCTGGCTTAATGAGAGGCTCAGGAGCACCTCACCCAAACAGAAGACCTCAGCAGGCTCAGTCAGGGTGGTGTTTTCCCATATAATAGAGATCTGTAGTGGGTAAATAGGAGTGGAAGTGAAACTCCCTCCAAGTGTAAGACCTTGGCTAACCTGGCAAGAGAGTGGGTAACCCCCTCCTCCACACAGAGAACATCAGACAGGTTGAGGAGTGTGCCAATATCACCCCAGCCCAACTTAGAGGAAATGAAAAGAACTTATGAGACTCCCAGTGACACAGTAGGGACTCAGCAGACACAAACACTATAACCAAGGAGACCAGGTGACCTACAACAACCTGAAGATATAACAAGAGCAGAAACTAAGAGTTGCCCTACATCAATACTTCTGGGCTGGTTAGCCCAGAAAAAATATAGGACTCCCCCAACAGGCATGGTAGGAGGAATTCAGGAGACGGGATTTCCTCTTCAGTGTGGTACCCACAAATTTGACAAACATCAACTACACAATGGAACCCTGAAACACACTGCAGAATGTTGTGACTGTTGGAATGAAAAGACCAGAAATTCCCCAAAAGGTGAAAATGACTAAAAAAAAAGCAAAATGCAATCCCAAACATGTAGTCCATCAGGGGCAAGTACAGGTGATAATGAAATAGAGGACCCTAAAATTCATACATCAGAAATCTCTGAAAAGATAGCAAATGAAGTAAAGAAACAAATCCATGAGTCCATAAAAGAAACCAAATTAGAAATAATATCTTCTGTAAAGAAAAAAGTAGCAACCTTAATAAATGTGCTGATCAACATAGCTAGAGAAGAAATAGATAAGAAACTACAGGAGCATGGGAAATTGATTGAAACGTGGAATGAACAATGTAGAAAACAAGCAAAATCAATGAAACAAATTGAAAGAGATATGCAAAAAACAAAAAATTGCATTGAAAGCCTGCAAAGCCATTTAAATGAAGCTGAGGATAGAATTTTGGACCCTGAGGACAGATTTCAGATAGCGATCTTGAAACGGTAGAACTTATAAAAACAACAAAGCAGCATGAAATGGCAATCCAACAGCTACAAGATGATGCCAGGGAAACAATGTTAGACTAATAGGCAATAGTGAGGAAGCAGGAGACAATGCAAAGGATATACCTAAGCTGTTCACAGAAATAATGGCAGAAAATTTCTCAAACATGGGGGAAAAATCAGATCTACAAATAAGTGAGGAATGTAGAATGCCACACATTCATAACCAACATAAACCTATACCGAGACATATGATAATTAAGACCTCAGACATACAGCATAAAAACAGAATACTAAAAGATGTTAGAGAAAAGGCACAACTCACTTACCAAGGAAAGCCTAATAGAATCAGAGCAGACTTCTCAGCACAAAAATTCAGGTTAAGAGGAGTTTGGAGTGAAGTATTTCAAGCCATAAAAGAAAACAACGTTCAACCCAGACTGACATACCCAGCAAAACTGTCTTTTAAATTTAATGGAGAAACAAGACACTTCCATGATAAAGAACAACTAAAGAAATTCATATCCACCAAACCAACCTAAGAAAGAGTGCTGAAGGACATCTTAGATAGAGATAAAAATGACCACAATCTCCAGAACAACAACAGAAAGAAATCACCAGGCTGGACAAGAAAGTAAACAAGGGAGAAAAGCAGGAAACTAACAACAGTAACACAACAGGGCAAAGTCAAGCCAGTACATATGGGTGATATCCATAAATGTAAATGGGCTCAATTCATGTATCAAAAGAAACAGGTTGACAGAATGGATCAAGAAATAGGATTCCATAATATGCTGTATACAAGAAACACTTCTGACTCAAAAAGAAACTCATAGATTAAAAGTCAAAGGATGGAAAAGAGTATTCCATGCAACAGCAACACAGAAAAAAGTGGGGGTAACTATTCTATTTGCAGACAATGTGAACTTCAAATCTAAAATGATTAAGAGAGACACAGAAGGTCACTATATACTCTTAAGTGGAAAAATTCAAGAGGAAGAACTAACAATTATAAACATACATGCACCAAATACAGGAGCACCCAACGATATAGGAAAGATACTAAAGGACATGAAAAACCAAATACACAAGAACACAATTATTATTTTTTTACTTGAAAGAGAATAAAACAAAATTTTTCAGTACAGAGCAGATCAAAACAGGACAACATAGGCAACACAGTACTTTACATTAAGACAACTGGACATCAACAGTAGCTAAAACCATATCTCTTACTCTGCTATAGTTGAGCATAGTTTCAAATACAATAATATCAAACATAACACAATAGCATAAATCCATGCATAGAGTGAAAGTATTATGTGGCTTTCTGAACCGAATAACAGAAAATGAACAATGGGTACTATAATATCTCATTTTCGATAAAAAATTTTTGTTTAAACTATTACACATATTCAAATTACAATAAGACAAAATGTGATAGATAGAACCAACGGTAGTAGAACAAAAGAAGCATGGTAGGACTTCTAAGAAGGATGATATTAAATCAGCAATAGCTGTCATAATGTTTTGTTTTCTTCAAAAGAGCTGAAGAACACAATTATCACAGGTGACCTTAACAGTCCACTGTCACAGAGATAGATCAACTAGACAAAAAGTTAGCAAAGAAATAATAGAACTGAATCATATCTGTGAGCAGTTGGACTTAGTAGATGTTTACAGAGTGTTCCAGCCAACCACATCAGAATACACATTCTTCTCAGCTGCCCAAGGACATTCTCCAAAATAGACCATATATTATTCTATAAAACATTCTTAAATAAATCAAAGGTATTGAGATTGTCCCATGCATACTATCTGACCATAGCGTCCTGAAATTGGAAATTAATGGCAAAAGAAACTGCAAAACTGGCATAAATATATGGAAATTAAATAACAACATTTTTAGTAATGAGTAGGCTACAGACGCAATTAAAGAAGAAATAAAACAATGCCTATAATTCAATGAAAATGCAGAAACAACCTATTGTAATCTGTGGGATGTAATGAAAGTAGTTGTTGGGAGCCAGTCCTAATGGGCATGTGCGCAAGATGGCGCCCGCACTCCGCCTATACCGCTCCCCCGCCCATCGTGTGCCCAAGATGGCGCCTACATCCTGCTTCCGGGTTCTTGCTCAGGTTGCAACCAGCACCAAATATGGCTACACACAATCTGCCCCGCGCTAATGGCCAATAGCTCGCCTCCACGTAGAACC
>PVJX010047629.1:0-11789 GCA_004027295.1 Dolichotis patagonum
GTCCATCAGCCGGTTCCACGGTGACATCCATCAGGCTCAAGTCCTCCGGGAGCAGAGCCTGCACCAACACTTCCGCACAAAGAAGCCTGGTTTAAGAAAATCCCTTCACCTATGGATTCTAACCTGGCATACATCTCAGAGACCTCTTTGAGAAGCCTTTGAAAGCCATAAACTCTTTCCCCAGAAGAACAGATCTACGCTCTGGTTCTGACATATACACAGCCAGTTTTCCAGCCATCTGGGGCTCACTCGAGGATAAGATCTCTCATGCTTGACCTTACAGGGGAATCTTCCTGGCTGTCAATGACCTGACAAAGGATTTGCTTAGATGGATTAGATTTAGGGAGAATGTTTCTTCTCATTTTTTCACTACGATAGGGGACTGGATGGGGGAGAGAGGGTGAATAGGAGCCCAAGGAGGGCTTGTGGCTAGCAGGGAAGAGAAAGGCATTAGAGGGTCTTGAGTAGAGGACTGAAGATCTTTGAGGTGAGATGAGTGGGCCCATCTGTGTGCTCCTGAGGTCCAAGTGTCAGCTAGATCTATGTGGATGGGGGAAAAAGGGCCGTGAGCAAACTCTGTGCCTCCTGGCAGTCCCATACGGGCTGTGGCTGAGGCCTGAGCATGGGCCGGGGATGCAGGACTCCAATCTCAGCTTTGCCACACTGTAGCTGTGGAATAGTGGCCCAGTAACAGGATCCCTCCGAGCCTCAGTGTCCTCACCTGCAAACCAAGTGCTAATCTCTCACAGACTTGGGAAGGTCCCGATTAGATGAGATCATGCATGTGACTTCTGATAAATATTAGCTCTTTTCATATAAATTTCCAGAATGAATACAACTTCTCCATAAAAACAAAAATCAGAGAATGCGCCCTTTTGTTGAGGAGATGGAGAAAGAAAGTGGGCAGGGTGAGAACTGCAGCAGTGGTCATAACCTCTGCGTCTTATTAAGAACCTGTGTGTTTTACTTCTCATTTCGTTCCATAGAGTGCTTCCTGAAGGAAGCAGATTGAATTACAGGTTTTCTCATTAGCATGTTTCTACGACAGCAGCTCCTCCTCCTCTTTCAGTAAACTTTTCAGACACTTTCTTAGCCACATAGTAAGCTGCCAAGTGATTGGCTTCACAAAGGGTTTTCTTTTCAAATCATGACTTGTGCATGGGTGGTAGCCGAGACTACGGATTATAATCAGGCCCCCTGTATCACCCGACTGCTTGTTGGATGTCTGGGGCTAAGATGTAGCAGAAATCCCACAGGTCTAGGGAAAAGATGTAGGAATTATGGGAGGCCCACGAGAGGTCCAGAGAAAGTACCAGTCAGAAGGAATTAAGCCTAAAGTTTGCAGGCAAGGAGAAGGGTTGATGCAGTCTGTTTGAAGTTCACAAAAGGATAATGGTCCCAAAAAATCCCTTTTTTGCAAGCCCCAGTGAATTTTTAGGGTTAGCAATGAAATTATAAGTCAATAATGGATAAAAGAGAAAATATGAGAGATAGCCTTCAGGCAATGAGCTTAGTCAATTCCAAAGAGAGGATTCGGGGCTTTGGAATGTTTTCTTCTCCAGATGTGTGCCAGACAGGTGGTCGGGAAGGCAGCTCACATGCCACAGGCCTACACACAGGCATCCAGGGGAAAGTGGCCAAGTCACTCAGATGCTTTGGAGAATTTGGGACATCATCAAGAGACAGAAGCCACATAGCCAGATGTAGTTAAAAATAATAACCAACTGCTACCACATAAGGAAGAGTCCTGAGTGCTAGGCCAGGAGCTTTCCCTAGATTGGTTCATCTCCTGCAGGAACCATAGCAGTAGGTACTATTCCTGTTCTGTGTTATAGAGATGGAGCTGGATAACTTGGTCCCCAGTCATGTAGCAAAGCTGAGCTGCAGGCAATAAACCTGGGGCCCTGGGTAAGCATGAGACCTCTTTGGTCTATCCTGGGGCCATGCTCCTGCTGGCGAGCACAGGAGGCTCAGCCCAGGTCCCCATTTGCTGGTGGGACGTTGTTAGCTCCACATGCCTCTAAAACTCTGAAGGCAGGCAGTTCCAGGATCCGTGATGGAGCACCATTGGCAAGACACCAGGTGGTCCCCCTTGAATTCAGATCATGTAGCAAATATTACACTGACTGCACTCTGGGGCCACTGTTTAACTTAGATTTTTACATACCGACCAGCCCACTGATCAGAGAGATATGGGTCTAATATCATTGCTGTCAACTCCAGGGCTTCCCTCATACATCTTTCTCTTTTGGTCTCCATAGGTTTTTCATATTGATTGGTTTTAACACCTGTCTCCAACACAGCTGTGTGTTGTTAGCCCTACTCTCTAAATTAGAAACCAGCCCAGAGATGCTAAACTAACTCTCTGGCCAGGACCAGAGCACTGGTCTGTCCAACTCCTTGTCTATCGTAGGGGGCTACTATAATAGACAGAGCCTGCCTTAGAAATCACCCCTGCTGTGGTTCTTAGAGTGACTTGGGGCATGCTGGGTAGCTGCAATGGAATTTGACTGCTCCTAGGGTTAGAATCCAAAAGGCAATGCTCATTAGGCCTGCCCTGCTTATCTTGGCCCATCCCCAGGAAGCAGCAGGGACTGGCTTCCCCAAACAAAGACATCGCACAATTAAAATGCTTGTATGCTTGCAACTCTGGGCCCTATAAACCCTAGAATCTTTCCAGGTAGAGAGCTGCAAAAATGATTGTAGAGACCAGGGAGGTTGCAACTTGGCAGTGTAGAGTATACCCTGCACACAGCCTGGGCTTTATCGGCAGGCAGGTCAGCCTGCAGAGTGTTTAGCTTTCTTTCAGTTACCAGGCAGCATTTAGAAATCAGACTATTTCACTCAAAGATGTAGATTACCAAGCATTTTAAATTTTTTTTCTTTTTTTAAAATCAGACATTCTGGTCACACTGGGCTCACATAATCTTGCATGGTACTGTGAGGTGAGTAGCTAGAGCTCTGTTATCAGAAGAAATCTGAGTCTCTCAGATGCTGTGATCCCACCACGCTTTGCACCCTTCCCACTGTACTGCTGTGCATGGGCTCTCTGGTTCCATCAAGGACAACACAGAGATGGAGAGAGATACTGCACACTTATCCGCTGTCTCTGGAAGTGCTATGGAAGTACCTACTGGAGTTGGTTAAGGATGGGCAAATGACCAGTCTCAGCATCTAATCGATTCAAGCATCAAAATCCACATGGGCCAAGGCCTTGGATGGGAAGGTATGAGCCGCCCTCTACAGGGCTTCCAGACCCCAGAACCTCAGTCCCCTTCCGGCTGAGGAGAGGAGAGAGAGAGGTGTCTCTCCCTTTTTCTCCAATCTACAGAGTCTTCTGCAAAACATGGGGATCAAATTTAACTGCGACTTCTCATAATTTTTTTTTAAAAAAACCGAGCTTAAGCGTGAGTACAACTCATTAGCTTTGGCAGTGTACACTGGTATTTAGGGAAATCAGGTCGCAGGAAATTGCCTGTGTGAATAGGCGCAGATATATTTATATTCTAAATTCATTAGGGTTTCCTAAACGCAAAAGCAATTCTGCTGTCATGGAGAAACAGCATGGCAGAATACTCGGCAGCCAGCATTTTAAATAAAACATGCTTTTTCTTCATAATTAATATAACAAGGTTTCCTGGCTTAGGGCTTGGCCAAGATCCCAGGGAAAATGGTGGGGGGAGGGGAGCTGTGACGTGCCTGTGACCCGACAAGTTCCAGGACACTTTGTGCTGGGCTGGTTCTCTTGCCTCTGCCCCTCCCCCCAGTTCGCCGCACTCAAGCATTTGAGGAAAAAAAAAAAGAAAGAAAGAAAAGAAAAAAAATTCCAAACTCACTGACAATAATGGCTACTAACAGTCATAGCAGCAACCATTTGTTAAGTCTTTACCACATGCTTCATGTTTAATTTTCTCATTTGAGCTTCGCAACAATCTGAGGTGGGCACCAGTGTCACTCTCTTTTCACAGATTAAAAAACTAAGCTACAGAGCAGTTAAATAATCTGCCTAAAACGTCACCCAGGCAAACCCACCTGGCCCGTACCAGCTTCCCTGCGTGTAACTACCCCAGTTAGACCACCATGCAAGGCCCAGCCCAAAGACAGCCCAACTACCCAGGGTAGACCAGAGGTGTCAAGCTGGGTAGCGGCCTGAGGATCCAGCTTCTCACAGCAGATGACGTTGGTCCCATTAAAGATCCTGCCCTGCCCCTGAAGCTCTATTTCCAGACAGTAAAAGGTTAAGTCTTGCCAGATAACCAAACAATTTGTCGAGTGCTTCCCAAACCTTAACGAAGAGTGAATCCGTCTTTAGGAACTGTGCCACAGCCCAAACTTCTGTTTGATTAAACAGAAGCACCCTGTCTCTAACTACACTGATTTATTTCTAAAGGAAGTATCTCTCCTATCAATGAAGAATCAAAGAAAGTGAGGTGGTGTCACTGAATTCTTGCTCGATGCTGGCCTCGGGCTGGCACTCAGCCTGAAGGTCACTTCTTGCTAGAGGGGAAAGTAATGAGCTGTGGAGGATGGAGAGGGACTGGCGCCACCCTGTGGCGGGATTGAGAGGGTGACAGTGTGCTTGCGAAGGGGAATGACTCACACACTACTGATGTTGTTTCACGCTCTGGACAGGTACCACCTATAGGAACTCAGGTATCACAGTGATCCAGCCACTCACTCTGCAAGGAGCAGGGAAGTGTGCGTAGCTTCCGCGGTAGAGCTGGTGCCCAGCAGTGAGCACTCACCTTGCTGAAGCCCTGGGCTATTTGCTGAGGCCGCCTGGCCTAGATTAACATGGGGGCCCGTGTGCTGGCCTCAGCCCTGGCCCAGTCTTTTGTTTTGTCATTGGCCTTTTCAAAGGATTTCCCCATGTACTATCACATCCAAAAATGAGGCTTTGTGTTTCTCCCTTGTTGGTCTTAGATGACCTCACTCCCTGATCTTCAAACTCCAGCCCCTCCTACCCAAATATATAGCACCCAAGTACCTCGGGTGACCATTTGTGCCGCTTTCTCCAAGGATATGAACAGAGAGGGATCCACAGCAAATGCAGTGCACTCCTGAGCAGCCAGACATCCTCCAGGCAAGCATCAGACTGGGTAAGGAAATTCTGATTTGTGTAATTGAGGAAATGGAGGCATGGGACAATTCAGCACAGCACAGGAGCAAAGATGAGCTGAGGCTGCTTGGCTAGGAACTTTGTGCCTAAGAGATCTTGGTGTAATCCAGTGTGGCCAAGGCCAAGGTCACCCAGCACTGGCAGAAAATGCATATTATGGGCCGGCCAGCCCCATGGAAGCTCCACTATACAACTGGCCCAGGGCTCCTCTCCTAGCCTATCTTTCCATGCCCCTGTCTCAGGCCTGTCACCAGCCCTTGGATGACTGGGCAGGGGTCTGAGTGGGCCAGTCCTGGGCTTTTGAGTAGGACCACTACACAGAGTCCTTCTGAGCCAGGCACAAGTGATTGGTGTCAGAGCCAGCAGACCCGGGCTCCAGTCTCTCACCACCCTGTGTGCTCAGGTCCCTATGCAAGCCTCGTCCCCAGCCCTCCCTGCCCTCCTTTGTAGACAAAGGGTCTCTGGTCAGCTCCTCTCTATGGACAACTCCACCCAGGAACTCAGTAAGAGAATCACCGCCAGGGACCACAAGCTGTGCCTTTCCTGAGGTATCCAGGCTTCCCTCCTAGAGCTTTTCCTCTCCCCCTGAGCCCCAGGTTAAGGCACAGCCACAGAGCCTGCCAATCCTGAGGCGGTCAAGCACCCTGAGTGCTAAAATGAGGAGAAGATTCCTCATGAGTGAAAATGGCAGTGAGCAAAGTGTTAGACTACATGCCTGTAATCTCAGCACTCTAGGAAGCTGAGGCAGGAGGCTCGCAAGTTTGAGCCCAGTTTGGACAACTTACCAATTTAGCAAGACCCTGTCTCAAAATTTTCAAAAGCATATATAAGATGCTTTTGATATAAGATCTAACTTAGTATGAAAACTCTGGATTCCATCTCTAGTGCCATATGAAATAACTCAACGTGGGCTGGCACCTACTTCACACCTACTACAAAAATGTAGAGTGCCAATTGTCCCAACAGGAGCAGGACAGTAGGAGTTCATGGGATGGTCTGCACACTGGTCACCACTGCCCTCCTCTACCATTCACTCCAACCTGGAGCTGGGCCCACAGTGGGACCGGCCCTGCTGAACTCTGTGCACTCACACTGTCCATGCCTTGCAGCCTTGTAGCCTTGCAGCCGCAGCCAGGCTTGGCCAAGGCACACAGCTCTCTCTAGCCCACTGCCCTTGGGCACGATATAATCTTTCCCTGGTAGCAGGCAACATGCACCAAGTGCCTGGCAGAACGGCCATGGAGGAAGGATGGCTGGGATAAGAGTCCAACTTCGTATCTACCAGGAAAAAGGCTTCTCTGCTCTTGGTTTGTCGGAGCTGACCCTCTAGCCTGATGGACAGGTCTAGCCTCACATACACTCGGCTGTCTCCTCAATTGTCTGAGAAAGTTGTCTGCCAACTATTTGTAACTCTGGAGCCATCAACGCAGAGTTCCAGCCTCAGCCTTTTTTGTTTTGTTTGCCAGAAAGTTTAGAAATAAGGCAGAGAAGAACCAGGCTTGAAATCATCACCAGATTAGAGATAGGACAAAATAGATCAGACCCAATAACCACTAGACCCAGCAAAACTACACAGTAGGTCATTAAGGCTCAGGTCTGTCCCTCCTCTTCTTACTAACCATTTCCCAGAGCACACCAGACCTGAGATAAGCTCCGCAGTGGCTGGAAGGAGTCTAACACTGTTGAGGGCCTGCTCCTGGCGTTGGGAAGGTCGGGGCCCCGAACCGTGGATCCACTGACAAAGGCCAAGCATGGGGTGGAAGGAATAGTGAGTGGGTCCAGAGCGGTCCTGCTAAACCCACTGCAGAACCCACCTTTCCGTGTGTGAGAATCTCCTGTGCCCAGGTCTCTGAAAGGATTTGGGGTCACTGAAATTGGAATGGAGGTGGTTGGAGAAGGAGACAGCATTGCATGTGCCTTTTGATCTGGGTGGAGACGTTTATGGAGATGCAGGCTGGCCAAGGCTCAGATGGCCTCTCTAAGGCCTGCCAGGCCTGAGCCAGTGTGGACAGTCTTTACCTAGCGCTGCCTACGAACAGGGGCCCTGACTACTCAGCCTGGCTTAACACTGGCTTCTTTCAGGGTTAGGAGTTCTGTCTCTTTTTTCCTCCGTCCTTCTGTTGCAGCATATGCAGGCCATGGCTCCCTTATTCCTGAGAGCAAACCTGACTAAACAAGGCTTCTGACAGAAGACTGATACAGTCTGGTATAGTGTAGCTCCAGCATTGATGAGCTATATTAATGTGGATGACTTTGTCTCGGCAAACCTCAGTTTTCTCACCTGTAAAATGGACATCATTATAGTACAATAAGTAAGACAAAACACACATAAAACACTTTGCACAGTCCTGGCTCACTGTTAGCTCTTAATGATTGTGAACCTAGCTCATCGCTCTCATCCCTTCTCCTTCCTAGTTCTCCTCCTTCTCTTCCTATGTTAATCTTCCTCTGGATTGCAAGTTTTAGGAGTGAGAGTTTTCCTGTGATTTTACTGCCTCTCTGGAAAAACGGAGTGGAATGATAAGATGAAAGGAAGCCAGATTGCGTCCATTCTCCCACCTGTGCCATCGTCCAGGCCTTTCCCACAGGGCCCACAGATACCCAGCCTCCACCACACACAGTGGCCTCTCTGTGGGTGCCACATAATCAGGCAGGGGCTGGCTACAGCTCCCTGAGAGCCAAGGCTCTGCCAGGTCGGCTTCTCCCAGAAGTTCCAGCTGCTTAGGTTGGGTTTCCCTGCAGCACTCTTGCCTAGGAAGGGCACATGTGCCACCTGCTGGCCATGGGGAGCATGACACCTGGCCACTCAGGCCCAAGGAGAGCCAAGATTTGGCTCTGGCCTGCTGTGCAGGCCCAGCAAGGCCCTTCTCCTCCAGGTGTACCCTGAGAAAAGGTGTACCCCAAAGTCCTCTCACCTGCCCTGGCCCATATACCCAGCTCAAATGCAAGAATTTAGGGAGAGATGCCTGGCATGCGCACCCCATGTCCACAGGGTGCTCTCTGTTCAAGTCCCCAGACCCAGGATACCTGGCCCCCTGAGACCTGAACACCCCCTTTCAGCAAAGCCCCCTCTACTCACCTCCACACTCCCCAAACCAAACACCTGTCTCCTGTCTGTTCCCTGTAGAAACTGGGCTGGGGAACTGTGATGTAAAGAGAGACCTAGTTCCAGAAAACAAATGTACCCCTCTTTTTTTTTGGCACTTCTTTCTCCTCTCCTGCCTTTTGGAGTAATTTTCCAAACTTACAGAAAAATAGAAAAAATAAGGCAATGAGTATTTTTACCCAGGCAGATAGATGAACCGTTGTTAATATTTTGCCACCCGTATGATCGCTCCCGTTCGCCTGTGTGTATGAGTTGCTGAGTCGCTTGAGAAAGAGACCAGATATCATTTTACATTTCAGTGTGCACTGCCTACGAATAAGCTCCTTTATGCTGGGTGTAACGGTGCATACCTGTAATTTCATCTACTCAGGGGAAGCTGAGGCAGGAGCACAGCAAATCTGAGGCCAGTCTGTCTCAGTATGAAAAACAAGAACTGGGGCTATAACTCAGTGGTAGAGTAATCCTATGTGCAATTCTCAAATATCCAGCACTGGGGAAAAAAATAGTAAGCACATTATCCTATAAAGTTACAATCCCATTACCCACTCGAAAAAGAATCAACATTGACACAGTAATACTACCTAACAAAAATTTATATTTACATCTCCAAATTGTCCCAATAGTCCCCTTTATACCTTTTTTAAAAATGTAGGATCCAATCAAAGATATACTGATTTGTTCTCTCTCTCTCTCTCGTACCAGGGACCAAACTCATAACCTTCCATTCACCAGGCAAGTACTTGAACTACTGAGCTAAATTCCTGGCCCTTGTTATGTCTCCTAATAAAGTTCAGTCTTCCATCTTTTTAGTCTTTTGTGACACGTTCATTTTTGTAGAGTCAGGCTAATTGTTTTGTGAAATGACCATGATTTGGGCCTCCCAGTTTGGACCCATGGTGTGACTCATGAGGAGACTTTTTTTGCGGGGAAAAAGAGGCACAAGGTCTCACTATGCAGGTCAGGCTGGCCTTGAACTCATTATGTAGCCCAGGTTGGCCTCAAACTCATGGCAATTTCCTTGACTCAGTCTCCCAGTCCCTGGGATTACAGATGTGCACCACCAAACCGAGAACAAGTAGATTAAAATATGCATTTTTTTTGTCAAGTGCTATTTATTGATGTCACGTGCTCAGTACATCATGTCAGGTGCATGTTTTTCAATCTTTTTTTCTAATTTACCATCTGCCTACTTTCTCAAATTGCTTAAGGAATCCTACAGTAAAACACAAAATTAAAACTTCCACTGAAGATAAAGAAACAAGCATATAAAAACCCCACTATTTATGTGGGTACCACAAAAAATGCATTGCATAAAGCTCAGTTCTCTGCAGCCAAAGCCCAAAGGAAAAGCTGTCAAGTGATAAAACTGTCACTTTCTACAACAGAGGTCAGCAAGCTTTGTCTGGAAAGTGCCAGATAGTGCATTTTTTGAGCTACACTTTCTCTGTCACAGCCTTTCTGCTATTGTAGCACAAAAACCGCTATAGGAAAATATGTAAACAAATGAGCCTGTTTTCCAATAAAACTTTATTAAAACATATCTGGTAGGCTTTCCCCAAGGACCTTAATGCTCTGATCTATGATGTAAATGAAAGGACATATCCAAGTTATTAGATAAGCAAAAGTTTCTTTTCCTGCTAAGTGCTATGTATCAAAAGGAAGTTTTCATACCATTATTTATTTATTGAACAACTCTTTGAAGAATGACATGTCCCATGTACTGTACTAAGTAAGCATTGGGTTATTCATCAGTGATAAACCAGACAAACTACTTGCCTTTCTGGAAGACAAGGTCTGATGTGAGAGACAGAGAACATGTCAATAAATATAAAACAGCATAATATAATAAGGACCATGGAGGGAATAAGGTATAGAAACTAAATAATGGAGGCTTGGGGGGTGTTATACTGATAGAACATTTAGAAAAAGGCCTCTCAAGAAGGTGACATTTAAACTGAGACCTAGAGAAACTCATAGAAGAGTCCCAGGCAGAGGGAATGGTCAGCACAAAGGACCTGGGGAAAGGGGGCCTTAGCTGGCACCATTTTGAAACCAGACGTGGCTGTAGCTACGTACAGAACAGTGGAATGGTGGAAATGTGGGAGGCGGTTTGTAGGTCATGGCAGGTGTTTGTATTTTATTCCAAGACCGATGAGAAGTCTCTGGAGAGATACAAGCATTCATCTCTTTCCAGTGTCCAGAGGGCTGTCACCTCAAGAAATCACTGCAACTTGAGCATAAATCCTAATCTTATCACAGCTCTGTGACATCTGAGTCTGCGTTTTCTCCTCCTGAGTAAGGCTAAGAGGGTTGTTGTAAGAACATCGGACACCAATGCACAATCAGGCAGAGAGAGGTAATGACCACCTAACTGACTGGGACAGCAGTCCTGGCAGCTTGTTTCCTGGTGTGGCAAGCGATTCCAGTCCTGAAAACACCCAGTGCCCCGTGCCTGGAGGTGGTCCCCTCTGGCTCACAGCTGCTCAGGTCCTGCCTGACTCACCGTGCTCTGCTCTGTCATTTGTTTTTCAGTTCTTCTTGAAGCCGCTCCCTGATGACCTGGACCCAGGTGAGTGTGCTGATCACCCCAGGGCTTCCCACCCACCACAGACTGGTTCTGGGCTGCAGAAAGGTCCCAAGCAGGAAAGTACTGGCAGAACTTCAGGGTTGAACTGGCTTAGAAACGTCACAGCACCTTGGGAGCATGCGCTTGGAAACGCCACACCACACCTTACATGATTCCCTCATGGTGTCTCACTCAGTACCTCTAGAGGAAGAGTGTTAATGTACTTAAGTTCCTCAACTTTACAGAATGGAGCCTCAAAGAGGAGCAGCGACTTGCTCCTGTTTGCACAGCACATGAGTGGCTGAGATGAGATGACAAGGGAAAGCATGGGTGTGACGGAGCAAAGGCAGGTGCCCTGTGGGCCTGGCATCCACACACACTCTCCACTCCTGGGGGGAGCCCGACATGTGGCAGGCAGCCTAGGGGGGACTTGGGCCAGGTGATGGCTCCCACTAACACCCACACCATTGTCTCCGTCTGAGGCTCAGTGTCCCCCATCCAGTGGGGGACCCGGGCTTGGAGTCCCAGGGAAGAAACTCTATCTACTGTTCCATTTGGCCAGAGGCTGAACCCCCTGGGGAAGGGCCTTGGGCTGCTCACCATAGAGGATGAGAGGCTGGCAAGGGGAGGCTCCGGCCGTGTGTCGGCTCTAATGGAGGATTTATTTGGAGCAAAGATGGTGGTGGCTGGGCCAAGTTCGGTTGGCAGTCAATGCTCCAGCAGCAAAGCTGTGGAGGGCAGAGACTGATAGAGGCTTAGAATGCATGAGGCCAAGTCTTTGTCCCACCCTGTGTGCTCGGGCAATGGAACAAAACACCCGGAAGTGCGGCCTGTGGGTTTCTGAGGGAATCTGCATCTTTCTCCAAAAGGAATGAGAATATTTACCAATATTCAGTCAGTTTCCAGAAGGGCCAGATTCAGAGGGTTGCCCTTGCTGGTGGCCACAGCCCTCCTGCACGTGACTCCAGGGAGTGGCCCCCTCCAGGGACTGCCAAGGT
>PVJX010047630.1:0-11798 GCA_004027295.1 Dolichotis patagonum
TGAGAGGAAAATCACAGCATCACAGGCACTGTGTTGGGGACAGGTCCATGAGGAAATGGAGCTGGGAGGGGAAGAGGTCTGGGGAGTTGGGAACTAGACCATCAAGGGAAAGGAGTTTGAGACTCTAGCTGTTAGGGGGTAGGGGCTGTTAGAAAAAGTGAGCTTGAGAAGACAAGACTTGGACAAGACTGGTCTGAGGGTTAGGCTGTGAGGGAACCAGTCTGTGATGGGTGAGTAGACCTGGAGACAACATTGTGAGAGGGCAGAGCTTGTGGGAAAGGCATCCAAGAAAATGGGGCTGGGGCTGGGGCTGGACTGGGGATTTAGTTCAGTGGCATAACTGCCTGCCTGGCAAGTGCGAGGCCTGGCAAGTGCGAGGTCATGAGTTTGATCCCTGGTACCAGAGAGAGAGAGAGAGAGAGAGAGAGAGAGAGAGAGAGAATGGGGCTGTAGAGATGTACCTCTAAGGGAGGGGGCTGAAGAGAAATGAGAATAAGGCTGTGAAGGCAAAGGGGCTTGGGCTTGAAGAGAAGGGACTGTGGTAACAGTGAGGGACAGCTTGAGGCTAGGACTCCCCTCTAGCTTTCAAGTGTTGGGGTCTCTATGTGGAAGCAGAATGTGAAATAAATCTGGCCTACTCAGTTTCAATCCAGCTCAACAAGCTTCTCTCCTGTTCTCATATCCTGGCTCATCTAATCTCATCCCCACAGTGTGGAGGGTGATGCCCCAGGCAGTGACCTCAGCACAGCGGTTGATAGTCCTGGGAGCCAACCCCCCTACCGGCTGAGCCAGCTGCCCCCCACCAGCAGCCACATGGGGGGCCCTCCTGCTGGGGTGGGCCTTCCCTGGGCTCAGCGGGCACGCCTCCAGCCAGCCAGTGTTGCCCTGAGGAAGCAGGAGGAAGAGGAGATAAAGCGCTCCAAGGCCCTATCGGACAGCTATGAACTCTCCACAGACCTGCAGGATAAGAAGGTACCAAAGGAATGGCTCTCTGGTTGGGGATAGGAGTGGTACACAAGAGGGAGCCAAGGGAGGGTTGTGATGTGGTATGAGAGGGTGATACTTAGGAAGGACAGTGAAACTGGAGTTAGCGAATATACTCTTCGTGCTTCTGGAGACTCATTCATTCACCAGTCATCCACGGAGTCTCATATTCACCAGCAAACATTACTGAGCTCCATGCCTGGGTCCTGGAGACACAAAGGTGAGTGAGACCTGCACCCAGTCTTCAAAATCATGGAAGAAGGACACACATAAATTGACAGTTTCACATATGATATAATATATTGTTTAGCTAAACAACAACAAAGGGGAGGAAAAATACTACATTTAGGAATAAAGAAACCTGAAAGAACATACACTGTACCAAAATGTTAATTATGATATTGCCTAGGATCATTGGTGACAAATCTACGGCTGTTTGTATCATTGAAAGCTCTAAAAGGTTCTCCATCACTGGCCTAGGTGTTTGGGCTTTAGGCAAGCCAACCTTCCTCTCTCCATTCCTCCTTTGCTTCCTTCCTTCTCTGTCTCTCATTCTGTCTTTTCTTCTTTCCTGTAATTTCTTCATCTCCATTTACTTCTTCCCTTCTTTCCTTTTTTGGCTTCTCTAAGTTTTTTGTTATTTTTAAATAACTAACATATATTTTTTGCAAATTTTAGAAAAATACAACATGGTCCAGTCCTATGTGACCAGTGCTGTCTGAGATTCAAGTATGAAGACAGCACTGAGCACATTGCCCGGCATATTTGAGTGACTTTCAGTAGTTAGCTGTGACTCAAGTGGGGATGTGCTCAAGGACCAGGATCATTAGGCTGTGGCAACTTTCTGACCTACTTCCCTTTGACTCTCCCCTGCCAGGTGGAAATGCTAGAGAGGAAGTATGGAGGCTCCTTCCTGAGCCGTAGAGCTGCCAGGACCATCCAGACAGCTTTCCGTCAGTACCGCATGAATAAGAACTTTGAGCGGCTACGTAGCTCAGCTTCAGAGAGCCGCATGTCTCGCCGCATCATCCTTTCTAACATGCGGATGCAGTTCTCTTTTGAGGAGTATGAGAAGGCACAGAACCCTGCATACTTTGAGGGCAAGCCAGCCTCGCTGGACGAGGGTGCCATGGCTGGTGCCCGGAGCCACCGGCTTGATCGGGGGCTTCCCTATGGAGGTTCCTGTGGTGGGGGCATCGATGGTGGTGGAAGCTCTGTCACCACATCTGGAGAGTTTTCTAATGACATCACAGAACTCGAGGATTCCTTCTCCAAACAGGTCAGGAGCCCCCAAAAGGGCCTTTTGTTCCCCCATCCCCAGGCTCTGGCTGCTCCTTCTGCTTTTTACCTGTTTTCCAAACTGAAAAAGTTGTGCTTTTGAGCATTTAAAAACAATAAATAGCTATGGTCTGAGTTGGGACTGTAAGAGTGATGAGACCCTGTCTTTAAAAACCAAAACCAAAAAATAATGTGGGTATACAGAAAAAATAAGAAAATAAAACTTCTCACTGGTGTAACTAAAGTAATGTGCACTTACTGGGTGCCTCATACTGTCTATGCCTCAGAACAGATCTATGAGATAGAGATTATTATTCCTATTTTACAGAGGAGAACACTGAGGCTAAGACACTGGCCCTGGTCCTCATTCTTCACGATCTCACAGTCTGGTAGGAAATAACAGACGTATGATGATGCATTACTACCTCCTAAAATACAGTGTGCTCAGAGCCATGAGAAAAAATTCTGGAAGGACCAGAGAAAGTTTTTTGGAGAAAACAGCATTGGAACTGGATGTTACCAGACTGTGAAGCAAGTTAGAGAGAACTGGGAGGGTGTCACTTGCATAGGTATTGGCATCAACAAAAACACAGAGGGATGGGAATGACTGTGAGGTGTGTGGGAGATCATTCCAGCCTCAGAATGTGTCAGCATACCTCCTGCCCAGGTGTACAAATCCCAATTCTGCTATCTCCCAGCTGTGTGACATTGGGCAGTTTACCCTCACTGACACATCATCAGTAAAATAGAGTTTTTTGTAGTGCTAAGGATTGAATCCAGGGCCTCACACGTGCTCAACAAGCACTCTGCCATTGAACTACAGACCCTGCAAGGCAAAGTCTTCTTTTCAGAGATGTTTCGAAGATTTAGTTCAACTAAGTACATGTCAGTTTTTTACCTGGAAGCAAGGCAGTACTTGGTAGAAATTATTGAATGAATGTAGAAATGATTAAATCTTTATAAGAGAAGAAATCTCTCTGCTTTAAACTCTGATCTGGCCCTACCATTACCCTGAGCATGCTTCCTGGCAGCTAGCAAAAAGGTAGAGGGGAGGAAAAAAATACTGGCGAGATCTATATTATCCATCCATTCATTCATACAATGAAGATTTAATTAAACATTTCTTCTATGTCAAGCAGTGTGTTGGGCTGAGTTCCAAAACAGAGAAATCAGGCCTGCACTCATCCTTCTAGGGAATAATTGGGACTAGAAGATCACAATCCAATGGAGAGAGAGAGGAATCAGGCCTGGCATCCAGCTGTCAGTGCTGTGCAAGTCTGATACAGAAGTACATTACTTATCTATTGCTGCACAGCAAACTGTCCCCAAACTTAGTAATTTAAAACTGACCTTAGAGGCTGAGCTTAAACAACAGACATTATTTTGTATAGTTTCGGAGGGATAGGAAGCTGAGAAGAGCTTGACTGGAGGGTTCTGCACTCAGGGTCTCTCATGAGGCTATAGTCAAGCTATAAGGTAGGACCCCAAACTAGAAGACTGTGCTGAGGTTGACAGATCTGCTAGCTTACTCACTTGGCTATTGGAAGGTTTCAGCTCCTCACCATGTGGGCCTGAGGGAGAAAGTACAAGCCTGGCAGAACACTCAAGACTGAAGCTGCAGTCTTTTACAACCTAATCCCAGAAGTAACATACTTTCACTTATACCATAAAGCATGAGTCAAAAAGACCAACTTTGGGGGGCGGGGGCTAAAAAAAAAGAAAAAAAGAAAAAAAAGACCAACTTTGGTACATTGTAGTACCTGATAGTGTGAATATCTACAATACCAGGAGTCAGGGATCTCTAGAGCCAGTTTGAAACCTGCCACAACAGGGAGACAGTTTCCAGGTGTGGCCCATATTCTCAAGGCTAAATATTATGAATTTCCTAAGCAAGAATCACGCAGAGTTCTGGGAGCCCAGAGGAAGCTGCGATTCTGGCGTTTTGGGGGATAAGGATGGAGAAGAGTTGGATGACTGAGGCAGGAGGTAGTATTTGCTTGGGAAGGAGATACACATTGGAGTATATGAGATGGGAAGGAATTTGGTGGTCATTGGTCCCAGTTCCTAAAGTCTCATAGTGGCTCCCTGGGAGTTATTTTATAGACTGTAAAGAACCTGTCAGGAGTGGAGGAGACTAAACTGATCCACCAAAATTACTTCCCCTTTCCTTTCTTTCCCTTTTCCCCATCTTTCCCTATTGTTCCCTTCATCTTTTCTTCTTTCTCTCCCTTTCCCCAATCCTCTTCCCCCCTGTGCAGGTGAAATCTCTGGCTGAATCCATTGATGAGGCCTTGAACTGCCACCCATCAGGGCCCATGTCTGAGGAGCCAGGGTCAGCCCAACTGGAAAAGCGAGAGTCAAAGGAACAGCAAGAAGACAGCTCAGCCACATCCTTCAGTGACCTTCCCCTCTACCTGGATGATCCAGTTCCTCCACCATCCCCTGAGCGACTGCCCAGCACAGAACCCCCACCACAAGGCCGGCCTGAATTCTGGGCACCAGCTCCCCTCCCCCCAGTTCCTCCACCAGTGCCATCAGGGACCCGGGAAGATGGTAGCCGCGAGGAAGGCACCCGCAGGGGGCCTGGTTGCTTGGAATGCAGGGATTTCCGGCTGCGGGCTGCCCATCTTCCCCTGCTTACCATTGAGCCTCCTAGTGACAGCTCCGTGGACCTGAGTGATCGCTCAGATCGTGGTTCTGTCCATCGCCAGTTGGTATATGAGGCTGATGGCTGCAGCCCCCATGGGACCCTGAAGCACAAGGGACCACCAGGCAGGGCCACAATCCCACACCGGCACTACCCAGTCCCGGAGGGCCCAGCTCCAGCCCCACCTGGACCCCTGCCACCAGCCCCCAACAGTGGCACTGGGCCCAGTAGTGTGGCTGGGAGTCGGAGGTTGGGAAAGTGTGAGGCAGCTGGCGAGAACTCTGATGGTGGAGATAACGAGAGCCTGGAGAGCTCCAGCAATTCCAATGAGACCATCAACTGCAGCTCCGGCTCCTCTTCTCGGGACAGCCTGAGGGAGCCTCCAGCCTCTGGCCTGTGCAAGCAGACATACCAGAGGGAGACAAGGCACAGCTGGGACTCACCAGCCTTCAATAACGATGTGGTACAGAGGCGGCATTATCGAATTGGCCTCAATCTGTTCAATAAGTATGTATTTCATGTTCTAGGCTCATCACCCTCTCTATCCTACTATAGGCATTTTGATCCTCAGGACTGAGGTCCAGGCAGTGACGATGGTTCTCTGCCATCCTCTCATTTGGTGGAATGGTATTTCTCCTTCATTATTTAAGAAAAGGCATTGGCAACAGTGTGACAAAGTAGAGAGACCCCTAGCATACCTAGGTTTGGGTGAGATGTTTCCACTGACTGGATTCTGAGCCTCGTGTTCCCCCCTTTATGGAAGAGATCTGAGATACAGATAGCCCTAGTCTGGGAAACAAGAGATCAGAACCCCTAATTTGCTTTTGACTACTTGTTATGAGGCCTAGGCAATATGTGTTTCTTCCTTGGGCCTCAGCTTTTCCATTTATTGACAAACAAGGTGTGTTTGTTTGAGGTGTTGAGAGGTAGGGCCATTTGCTGGACTACTCAACTATTCAGTGACAGCTGTGCTTTTTGTAGTGCCTCATCTTGGGCCAGGTGCTTAGGAATAGACTAGCACTGTGACATTTGATTACAAAATAATTAGGAAACATTAGATGTAATTAGAAAACATGAGATGTAATGGAAGGAATTAGATGTAAACACCTTACATCTTCATAGTCTATTAAACACTGCCACCTATATTTAATTCTCACAATAATTCAACAAAGTGGGTAATAGAGTCTATTTTATAAATAAGGAACTGAGGTTTGGAAGTAAAGGGGATTTTCCAAAATAGTACAATTGGGAAGTAATAAATCTGAGATTCCTAGAACACCAAAGTTCTTCCAAATTTTAGTCTTATGAAGTGCTAATGTTCTGGGGCTCTGAATATGGGATAGTTCCAACCTAGATTTTGGCCTAGTTCTGTGGAAACCTATGGACCACCTTGTCTATAAAAGTACTCACAGAGGCTGGATAATACCCCTCCCCGGGTAGGATGTTGGACATGGAACAAAGTACACTCTTCTGTACCCTGAGAGTCTGTGACTGAAAAAGTCTTGGCCAGGAGCTCAGGCCTTCCTTCACGATTCCTCCAGGCCTCCTAGAAATATTAGTGCTCCTGGCATAAAGCAGGCTCTTATTTGATACTAATTTTCTTCCAACTGTTGTGTAGCCCTAGTGAAGTAGGAAGTTGGAATGAGAATATCTTTTGAAGCTCTGTGAAATGGGCAAGTAGCTTCCTGTCTCTGGGCCTCAGTCTTCCTTCCTTCCTTCCTTCCTTCCTTCCTTCCTTCCTTTCTTTTTAAGGCAAGATCTCACTGTATAGTGCAATCTGGCCTTGAACTTGCTTATGTAGCCCAGGTTGGCCTCAGACTTGTGCCTATCCTCCATCTCAACCTCCTGTCTCAAACTCCTGAGTGCTAGGATTACAGACCATGCCCGGAAAGGGCCTTGGTTTTCTTACCCATACCATGAAGGGATTGGACTATTTCATAAATTCGACATCCTTGGTTCTTTGAGGCCATGGTTAACTAGGGCCAAAATTAGTTCTAAAAACAGGAAAGTGGGCACAGTTCCAGGACAGTCATCTCATCTACCTCCTCTCTTTCTGCAGGAAGCCAGAGAAGGGTATCCAGTATTTGATCGAGCGAGGCTTCCTGTCAGACACACCAGTGGGAGTGGCTCACTTCATCCTGGAACGAAAAGGCCTGAGCCGGCAAATGATAGGGGAATTCCTAGGGAACCGGCAGAAGCAGTTCAACAGAGATGTGTTGGAGTGAGGACCCCAGCATGGGGCAAGCGGGCCAGGGATTCCTGGAAAAAGGAAGGCAGGAGGGAAAAAAGGGAAGCCTGTCCTTTTTGCTTAAACTTTTCAGTACAGGATAAACAGACTTTCCTGCCTAATACCCTTCAGCCCCAAAGGGATCTGATCTCTCTTGATCCTATTCCTAAAGTATTCTGAGTGACCCTGGGCAAGATAGGCTCATACATGACCTGTTTTGGGTCTCACATTTCCCATTTCTGGAATAAGTTAACTGATAGAAGGGTCCCTTAATAACCATGTATATCTCCTAGACTCTCTGGGATGGATTAATTTCAAATATACTGTCCTCATATGTACTACTACAGGCCCCAATTTTGGAAGTGTATCAGTGAGGGTAGTGAGCAGGGGAAGGTAGGTCAGAGGTTTTCTCTGGAGGAATTGAGAATGCCACACTTCCTTCTTTGTTCCTCAGTTGTGTAGTGGATGAGATGGACTTCTCCTCCATGGATCTGGATGATGCACTCCGGAAGTTCCAATCCCATATCCGGGTTCAGGGTGAGGCCCAGAAAGTGGAACGACTCATCGAAGCATTCAGGTGTGCCTGCTTCCCACTCCTGAAGCTGTCCCTGTCTACTTCAGGGGCCCATGGAATGCATGTCCACAAGTCACTTCTTTGAACCCCAAACTCTTCTAATCATAAGACAAGTGTTAAATCGTATCTTGAAAGGCAATTGTGAGAGTCAAAGGTAGTACATATAACATACCTAGTTCAGTATCTGCAACATGAGTATTTAATAAGTGACAGACAGTATCAGCTATGAAAGCAAACATTCACGGGACTGGAGGTATAGCTTAGTGGTAGGGTACTTGCCTAGCATGCATAAGGCCCAGGGTTGTTCTACCCCTAGTGCTACAAAAAAAGAAGGAAGGGAGGGGATGGGGGCGAGGAGGGGAGGAAAAAGAAAAGAGAGGAGGGGAGGGGAGAGGAGGGAAGAATACAGGGAAGAGAAAAGAGAAGAGCTAACATTCATGGAAGACTTATTAGGTATCAGGCTGTCAAGCTGGGCACTTTATATGGTTATTTTACCAAATACTCAAAACTTCCCAATGAGGTAGGTGCTTCTATCATTATTTCCATTTTGTCCCCATTTTGTAGTTGAGAATTCTTAAGTTCAGAGACTTTAAGTAACTTGCCTTGGATTATACAGGAAGGCATGGAACCTGAATTTTAAATCAGGCATGTTGACTCTATGGTCTATCCATGCCAATAACCATCATATTCCACTATACATGCTTTAGGATCAGACAGACCTGTGTCAAAATCCTGCTGTATTTCTTTGAGATATTTAAAGGAGAAACAGAAGTTGCTGAGAACATGTAACCAATGATGGGAGAGGGATTTGCTTTGTAGTCAGAAAGATGTGAGTGCTTTTTCTGGATTCACCATTTATAAGCTCTGGTCCCTTGAGCAAATTACCTCACTGCTTGGAGCCTCAGTCACTTCATCTGTAAAATGGGACTGCTACCTTGAGGGCCAAGGGCATAGCTCAGTGATAGAGCACATGCTTAGCATACTTGAAGACCTGGGTTTTAGTCCCAGCACCAATAAAAAAAGAGAGAAAAAAGAAGAAAAAGAAGAAGAAAAATAGCTACCTTACAAGACTGTGATAGGATTACTTGAGACAAAATTTATTTAAATCCCCTGGGAAGTCTCTATTAAAGGTAAGACTGATTTTTACTTGCTTGTCTTAGAGAAACTCAAGAGAACAGACCCAGAGGACTAAGCAAATTTCTTTGAAAAAAAGAATGGTGGTGCCAAGCTGGGTACATGGTGGGTAGGTAGATACTACTGGTGCCTGAACCTGTCCTTGGCCCCTTATCCTGCAGCCAACGGTATTGTGTCTGCAATCCAGCCCTGGTTCGCCAGTTCCGGAACCCAGATACCATCTTCATTCTTGCTTTTGCCATCATCCTTCTCAATACTGACATGTACAGTCCCAGCGTTAAGGCTGAACGCAAGATGAAACTAGATGACTTCATCAAGAACCTGAGAGGTGAGGTGACCAAAGTTTCCCATTGAGTTTCCCTGCTCTTAACATGGGAAAGGAAAGTGCATAGGGTGAAGAGGTGGGGAAAATCATGAGGGAGACACCTGCTGTTTTTCTTTTTTTAAAATAATTTTATTTAAAGAGAAAAAAACAAAACAGAATAAAGGGTAGCAATCATACAGTATTCCAAGGAAAAAAGGAAAAGAACAACAACAAAAAAAACCTAAGAAAATATTGCTTGACAAATTACATACTAACTTCTTGGGAATAGTTGTTCAAATTACAGAGTTAAAACACGTAAAGTAGACATTCAAACAGTGAGACTGTTAACAGTTCTGCTCCAAGATCTGACAAAAACAGCAATATGGTCATCCCTCTTACCCATGCAAATATACATGCAATTATATCAAAAGGGTAGAATTAAACACAACAAAACAGAGCAAAGCGGATCACAAGAAAGCAATGTAAAGACAAAAATTTCAAAACTAGACAATTGGAGATATTCACTCTCTATCATATTGACTCTTGTTTTCTTCCAAATAGTTGTCCATATTGTCACATACAGGGAATTCACATGAAACAACCTAGTATGGAATTGATCTGAGCAGCATGAGGAGGGCATTTCAGGTCTTCAAAACCAGACATTAGGGAAGCTGTGAATGGCTGTCATAGTGTCTCTCATTCTCCTCAAAACAGCTGTCCATACCGTAATGTGTGTTGAACTTAAACAAGGCAAAGCAAGCTAAGATCACTTTGAACAAAAAGTGATAGTTTTGCTGGACTTCACATCATGACATTATGGAATCAGCACTGGGTATTGTAGTGTCTCATTTTCTTAAAAGTAGTTGCTCATTTCAACGTGTTATATAGTTGGTTCTCGTAAACTGTTTATAAGCTCTACACATGCATGAGTCTCTACTTGTATATCTATCATTTCTGTATTAGCAGGAAAAACAAAACAAAGCAAGATAAAACAAAACAATTCCTAGAAAAGCATGAGGCAGAAAAGTCACATAAAACCGCAGTACAAGGTGATCTACAATGGTTACCATGGTGTCTCAGTAGTGTATAACAACATTAATAAAAATGAAGCATTGGAGATATTATAAGACTTCAAAAGCAAGTAATAATCAAACCAGAGTGGGTATCTTAGTGAATCTTGTCATCTTCAGTATAGTTGCCTATACACTTAAACTTGATGCTATCCATCACAACAGATTTAAATAAAATCAGTCAATACAAAGTAGCAATCTAGCAAACCAGATTCAAATAAGATCAGTCATAATAAGTCAGTGTAAGTTATAAAGGGCTTCAGAATAAGTTGATAGGAAAATTAGGGATGTTTACCGTAATATGGCCTCTTATTTTTGGGATAGCTGACCATGTCCTCAAGTCTAGTGTAAGTAGACAAACTGGAACAGCACGTAATCCATCCAAGCAGAGTGGTGAGAATAATGTAAATTTTAAATCTTGTTACCCCATTAACAGTATCCTCTGCCTCCCTTTTTTACACAATTCCTCCCCTTTCACTCCCATGGGGTGCACTGCTTGTTTTGGGTCCCACTGCCTCCCTATATAGAGCAGCTCAATGGACCTTATCTCCTGATATACTCTGCCTGTGTTTCTTTCTGTTAGTATTTCAAGGCCCTCTATACTAGAGATTATAGCCAATCTTCTCTGCCTCATTTCTGCTATTCTATTTTTCTGCCATTGATAGTCTATTTTTCTGCCATTGATAGTCTATTTTTCTCTTCCACTCCACTGTCTGCCTCATTCACTGAGGCCTCTCTGCCACTGTTCCTGAAATGCTTATATTCTTGTTCTCTCTCCCTAGAATGTCCTTCCGTATTTTTTGTAGGGTTGGGCTGGTGGTCACAAATTCTCCTAGTTCCTCTTTGTCATGGAAGCATCTTGTTTCTCCATTAATTTCTAGAGAGAGTTTTGCAGGATACATCAATCGGGGCTGCAGATTGTTCTCCTTCAGCGCTTGAATTACTTTACTCCAAGCTATTCTTGACCTGATGGTCTGTGTGGAGAAGTCTGCCGTGATTTTGATGGGTTTTCCTTTATAGGTGATCTGTTTCTTTCTCTTATGGCTTTTAATATTCTGTTCTTATATTGAATTTCTGGGATCTTGATTATTATGTGTCTGGGTGTAGCTCTGTTTGGGTTGTAGGTGGCTGGAGTTCTGTATGCTTCATACCTCTGCATATCATTTCTTTTTTCTATGCTTGTGAAATTTTCCTTAATAATTGCTGTGAATAGCCTTTGTAATTCCTCTGGTTTGACGCCTGCTTCTTCATTCACATACTTTATTCTTAAGTTATAGATCCTCTTGTCATCTTGCAGTCTTTGTATCTTTACTGCCTGCTCCCTTGTTATTTTTAAGAGATCTTCCCTTTCATGACCCCACATTGCAAGCCTGTGTTCAACTTTTGATAGTCTGTCTTTGGTTTCTTTCAAGCAGTTTTGCCAGCTTTCTATCGAGTCTTTAGTTTCCTGGTAATCTCTTTGAATTTGCTTCATGAATTCTAGGTTTTTTCTGAATTCTTCATTAAATTTTTCTCTCCATTTTTGTTCCTCCATTCTTCTGTCTGTGTCTTCTTGAGAGGTGCCCAGCCCTTCTTTTATT
>PVJX010047631.1:0-11798 GCA_004027295.1 Dolichotis patagonum
TGTCAGAAGTAACGCTTTTCCTATTTAGGCACACCATCATCAGTCACATTATGGGTGTCTATTCAAACCTGAAGAGAATTTAACAACAAATGTTTACCACCATCAAGAAATCGAGTATAGGAAGATGTGGTCACCCATGCTTGTAATCCCAGTATTGGTGAGGCTTAAGCAGGAAGATCAAGAGTTTGAGGCTAACCTGATCTATGCACCAAGACTATCTCAAAAGAAAAAAAGAAAGAAACAAGAAAAAAAAATCTGTGTAACATGTATATTGACAACCACCTCCATTACAGACAAACCCTAATCTAAGAGTGAACTGGACCTTTACCTATAATAATGCCATCTCAGCAAACAATCTATTTAAAATTGCTATTTATTTACTTCATCTTTACTCAATTATATCTGTTTTATAATATATAAAATTTTCTTGTTCATGTATACAATTAATAAATTGATCTTCCTATATTTAGAATACATGTGAATATATTTCTATATATGCATAAATGAACAATTTTTTCTATATATTCATAAATGCATATATATCCATAAATGAACAATTTAAACTACCCATAGTTATGGCCCTTGTCAGTGAATGTCCACAAATATGAATGAGACAAACCACCTCTGAACTCTGAAATTGATTTTTAAAGATGATATAAAGTATTAAGCACAGTTAACATGTCTAGACTCATATTACCCAATAGAACCTAAGTACAGTGACCATACTCTAGTGCTTTGGAAGGAACATTATGAATGCAACTAGAAGTTTCACAAAAAGCTTTCCATACTTGAGGCAGTGATAGAGTCCTTGTGCCTTTAGTGCATATGCAATGATGGCCACAGGTCCTTTGAAAAGTCTTTATTCAAAAATAGAGTTCTATGAGCATTTACAGGGTCCAGTCATAGATAAATTTGTGCAAGTGTGTATATGGGCATGCTGTAATGAACACACATGAACAAAAATGACATCAACAAAGGATTCCTTGGGCCCCTTGTGATTACATCAAATGCTTTTGAGATGCTTGCATGCCTTTCTTTGTTTAACAGTAGGTAAAGTATTTCATAAAAGAGTTCGTTATTTCTTTTGCCAATATAGAATAAAAGCAAGAATAGCTAGTAACATATTTAGAATTAGGAGAGTTGTTTTACTTACGTTGTCGCTGGGACAAATATCTCACACCCACAATTTAAAGGAGGAAAAGTTTGTTTTGGTTCTCAGTTTGTAGAGGTTTAAATCCAGAGTTGGCTGGCTCCAAGATAAATTGCTATGTTTTGAAGAGTCTGGGCAGAGGAAAGCTGCTCATCTTATGGTGACCAGAAAACAGAGAGCCAACGGTAAGACTAGGAAGGGAGACATAAACCTTCTGGGCCGTGCCCACAGTGACCTATTGCCTAACAGCAAGTCAACACTAATCTCCCATAATCTAATCACCTTACAAATGTTCTGCCTATGATCTCATGAGAGTCTTAGGGAATATCTATATACAACCCAATAACATTCTGCCCTTGCCTCCCAAAGGTTAATGTTCATCTTTTTACGCAAAATGCATTGCTAAAAAGCCAAGTCCAAAGTCTCCTTTGAGACTCAAAAAAGGCTCTTATCTTGAGTCCCTGTTAAAAAAATAATAAAGGAAGCTAGACATTGTCAAGCTATAAGACTCAGGGTAAACATTTCTATTTCAAAATGAAGAAATAAGGGAGATACAAACTGATGGGACCAATGCAAGGCTAAAACTCAGCAGGACAAACATTAAATCCCATAGCTCCACGACCAGCATCCAGGGCAAGTTGTGGAAAGATGTGAATTCCAAAGGACTTGTTTGGCCCTGCCCGTATATCACTGCCAGAGGTTGCAGCGCTCATGACTTCTCTCTTGAGTTGGCATTATTCACTCCTTGTAGCTTTCTCCAGACATTCCACATTCTTGGCTTCTCCAACTTTCTGGGGTCTTCGTTGCATTTCTTACTTCACTTTCACAGCTTCACACAGTGCCCTCTCAGGGGCACACTGCCTGGTCTCTGAGACCTTCTTCTGATGTCTAAGTGGAAGCCTCTCTGACCCAACAACTCTTGCATTCTACATCCTGTAAAACAAGCACCACATGGATGAAGCCACTAAGGTCTGCTGATGAGTCCAGTAGTAGACAGGGCCTTTTGCACCATGACTTCAGGGTCCTTTTAGTGCCTGGACTGCTGAGGATTTTGAATGGAATCCTATTTCCTAGGCTGGGTTTCTCTAGCACAGTGTCCTAGAGCATTCTTCTCAAAGCAAAGTCTTTCACGTTTGTGATTTTGAGCCTGCAAAACATGGAGTCTTGCAGATTTTTTATGTGCTCTGAAGTTTTTTTCCTATTTCCCTCATCCATATTACTAGGCTTCTTTGTGATGCTAAACATTTCAGTGATCAGGCTCTCTTCTGCTTCATCTTTGTAGTCCATAACTTTACAGAAGCTTTATTTCTGGTCAATCCCCCAAATTTTTAAATCACTCAGCTGTACCGTTCGCTCTTTATTCTCAATACAAAACTAATTAAAAGCCTCCTACAGTAGCCATGCCACAGCTTCAACTTTAGACTGTCTTGGAATTTCATCTCCCAGATCTATTAATCTGCCATTCTTAATCTCAGTTTCCCACAAAGTATTTGGACATGAGTAAATTTTCTGCCTGAGCATAACACACATGGCCAAGAGTCCAACTGCCAAGGGAGTCCTTGTTCCAAACTGAAACCTTCTGAGTCTGATCTCTACCATCTGCCTTTTTTAAGTCAACATTCTGGTCTTCTGATCCCTGATCAGAATCTTCCCCTAAGCTAAATTTACAGCATTCTAGGGCTACTTCTCCAGCCAGCATCTTCGAACACTTTCAAATTCCTTCCAGGAACCAGTTCCAAAGACATCTGAACTACATGGTCATGTGTTGTCACAGCAACAACCTCGCTGCTCTGGTATAAAAATCTGCCTTACTTTCTTTGTCACTGGGGCAAAATATCCAATAATCACAAATTAAAGAAAGAGAAGTTTATTTTGATTCACAGTTTGTAGAATTTTACTCCATAGTTGACTGGATCCAAGGCAGGATGACATGCCAGAGAAGAATAGTAAAGAAGAGCTGAGAAGTGCTCATGGCATGGCATTAGGGAAGAAGAAGGAGAAATGAGAAAGCTGCTATAATCTTCTGGTCACACCCATTGATCTGCCTCTTATCATTAAACCCATCTTCTAACAGAAATTCAGCTGTAATGTCCTTATGAACCCATCACCTTAAAAAGGTCCTACCTATGGTGACATGAGGCTTTATGTGGACATCTGGGTATAAAACACAAGAGTTAAATGATTTAGTTTTTGTTTGAAGTGGTGTGAATGGAACCCAGGGCTTCACGCATGTTAGGCAATTACTCTACCATTGAGTTATAGCTTTAGCTCTTTTAAAAAATTTTAGTTTGAGTCTTATTAAGTCACTGTGTCTCAGGCTGGCCTCAAACATGATCCTCCTGCCTCAGTCTTCCAAGTAGCTGAGTTTACAGACTTGCACCACTATCAGGTGTATTTTTAAATTTGGGAGGTGGGTGCTGGGAATCAAACTCAGGACCTCACAGTTGCCAGGCAGGTGCTGCACCGCTGAACTAAATCCCGGTCCCACTATTTTTAAGTGTGTGTGTTTTTATTTTAGGGGTAACTGCTGAAGTCACTTGTGATTTTGTTTGCCCTTAGGTATACATATTGTACAATAAGTTTTCAGGTGCTTTAACATTATGAATTACCTGTCAAAATTGCAATCTGGTAATCTCTGGTGGTGAGTATGGGAATACTTCAGTCTCTTCAACAGAATACATTCCCAGGAGAAAACGAGTGTTGAAATTCAAAGGTGCCTCACAGCTTCCATATCCCACATGCCTCATTTATCAAAGTAATACCTGTCCTAGTAATACCTGTCTCACTTTCTTTTTCTGTTCTTTGGTCCTCTCCTCAGCTAGGCACACATACCTACTATGGAAAACATAAACTAATCCATTTGAGAAACATGACCAATGCAGAGTTACTGAAGACTTAGCTGTTCATCATTATTCTCTGATCACTGGTGCATTGTATTCCATTTTCCATTAATCTCCATACCATCCCACATAAAGAGCATTAATAAAAATACCTTGTGTAGGTGTGATCGTTAATTTTGCATCAGTTTCATTGGCTTGGGGATTGGTAGAGCACAATTCTGGGTGTGTCTGGGTGGGTCATGATGATAAGACTTTGGGGTCTACATCTAGTCCCTCACCCTTTCCTCTCTGGTACTGATGCTTCCAGGCTGTCATGAACTAAGCATCTTTGTTGTGTCACTCCAATCTGCCTTGATGTTTTTGACTTGGAGCCAGGTGACCACAGTTCAGGTTCCCTAAAACTGTGAGCCAAATACTCTCCTCTTTTAAGTTGTGTCAGGTATTCTGTCACTACAAAAGAAAAACTAACTAACACAGTAAATAAATGTATGCATGCATGTGTGTTTAAATTATGGTGTTAAATCTTTTTGAAGAGACAGATAACTTTGTGATAGTGTTCTCAGGAAGTCACTGCTCCAGGCACTGAGTGGCAGTAGTGGTGGTGGTAATGGTGTGCATGAACATTGGCAGAAAGTGAGGGACTAGCTCAGTGTCTGCCAATCTTTTACAGCATTCAGTGATACAAATAGCCTGTTGTGGCACACATAGGATTGCCACCACTGGATAAGGCTTTGGTCAAAAATTACTTTTCCCGGGCCGGGGATTTAGTTCAGTGGCTTAAGGCCTAGCAAGCGCGAGGTCGTGAGTTCAATCCCCGGTACCAAAAAAAAAAAAAAAATTACTTTTCCCACACTGTGTGTATTGATCAGCTTTCCTGTTGCTGAGATGAAGTACCCAACACCTTCAAATTAAAGGGCGAAAGGTTCAATTTGGCTCACAGTTTCAAAGTTTTCAGTCCATAGGTAGTTTCAAGACAGAAGCATAATGGTAGAAGGTGGTTGTAGAGCAAAGTTGTTCATTTCATGATAGGTTGGAAGCATAGGAGAACAGCACCACAAGGAAGGGACCAGAGACCAGATATAGTACCCAAAGTCATGGCTCCATGACCCACCTAGATGTGTATTCCACCATTCCTCTGACAACTCTCAACCCACTCAAGTTGACAATGCAGCATAACTGTCACACTGTGGGAAAAAATAGGTTTCAAGCTTCTTGAGTTACTAAACAAATTTTACTTGGGAGCCCATATCAGTTACATGAAACTTATGAAAATGGCTTGAATGATCCACAAAATCTGTACATTTGGACCAGATTATATGTTCCCTGGAAATTATCTTCTACCTCTTTCCTATTTTTATTAAATCTGCACTGAAGGTAGATACTGGATAGAAGATTGGGGGAATCCCAAATCTATTTTAATATAAACATTTCCAGTTCTAAGAAATTCAGAAGCAATGCCCCTATATGGGTGAAGTGGTTGGTTCAGAAGGTGAGTTGGCTGCCTTTGGCAAGAAGGAAAAGGGTGAGGGTGAAAACTCATAGTTTTTTTGGCCTCATTTTTCTTTTTCCTAGAGACCCATTAAATCACTTGACTCTTTCTATGTTGAAGTCCTAGTGAGCTATCTCTGGAAAGGACAACTTCTCAGATGATTTCCAAAGCTCAGTGTCCTAAACTAAAAACACAGACATCCCAAAACACCACCCCCAACTTATTGTGATGTTTATTGTCATCACAATAAACATGTACCACAATAAGATGGTTTAATTTATTTTTCATGTGAAAGATTTTATTACCTTTAAAATAGACTGGGTACATAGTTCTCTCATGCAGCTATAGTTTATGATAAGAGTAACCTAAAACACATGACCATATGATTAAATAATGTAATGGAGTGCTTCAAGAATTCCAAATGGACAGAAGGTTGGAAAGCAATCTTTTGTCTAAATAAGAGCTGGCCTCACATAATGGAAGATGCTTGCAGATTTAAAGTCCAAAGAAGCATACATTTTCCCCATGATGTCTTTCTCAGCATAATAATCATGGTTCCAAATTCTTGAATAAAAATGTGTTCCACCAGCACCATCTATTTGGAAAAAATTTAAATCTTCAAATCACTAGTAGGGAGTTTTATTTTCATGAAGGTAAATTCAAACAGAATTACAGCATTTGTATTCTTCTTAATTTTGATGTCTCATTTCCACTGATTCATTTCCTTCTGATGTTAACTCAAGTGGAAAAGCCTTAGATGACTTTTGTGGATGCCTTATTTCTCCAAATGTCACTACCTTTTTCCTTGGCTAGTCCAGACACACATTTTCAGGCCTTCTAGGAGGGTACAGTTGCAGAACTGTCCTTTCCACCACCACCAGAGACCTGCTCCAGCATTTAGGAAGTGTTAGTCATAAGTGTAATCCTCTCATAATGCACAAATTATTAAAGGATAAAAATGCCTCTTGGAAAATATTTTGGATGACATACCTCAGAACTGAACTAAGCTTGAAATACAGTAGTCTACTGGAAAGAGGATCTACTTGGTCAGTTAAAAGGCTTGATTCATGGTCCTCCCTCTACCATTCACCAGCCGAGAAAACTAGGATGAGGTACTTGATTTCTCTAAATCTTATGATTCTCTAAATCTCAAGCTGGACTGAGAGTATCTCCCCTACTTATTCACATACTGTAAGAATTGGATTATGTGTAAACTGTTTCAGCTGAATTACTTATTGGTACACAATGATTATTGTATTGAAGAAATTTAGAATAAAGAGCTATATCTCAGAGATTATTTGGTTAAACCAGTTCATTCTTCAGATGTGTGATGTGAAGTGTAAAGAAGAAACTCAATGAGTCTCATAGTTATAAAGTGGCATGTGTTCAAGGTACAAAACAATGATACAAAGAATAGTGAAGAGACTGAATACTCATTATAACATTTTCTCTGATATCTATGTGAAGACAGTTTATAAAGTATGTCTTGGTTACTCTTCTCTCATTGCTGACACAAAATATTCAACACCCAAAATTAAAGAGGAAAAGGTTTATTTAGCTCAATTTAAAGAGGTTTCAGTCCAAAATCTGCTAGGTCAAAGGCAGGGTGGCTCATGGCAGAGGGCAACAGTTCGTGGTGGCAGAAGAAAGCAAAAGCAACAGGAGCAAAAAGGGAAGAGCTCCCTTATATTGTATACAGGCTACCTGCCCCAGGGCTGTGTAGCACTCACATTCATAATCCCAACTTTGGACCTTGAATCAATCACAAACTCTAGAAGCCTGCTCTCATGAGTACGTGAGGCTTGGGAGGGGGACATCCACACACAAACCATAACAGAGTATATAATGATAGTTTTTCTCCAAACCACTGCTCTCAAACATTTTCTGTTCCAGTTCCCTTTTAGTCAGAGACATCCTGGGAAGAACCTTCATGAATGGAATGACATATCCCCTTTATCACTAAGAAGTCACTTGACTTAAAACTCAGGTGTTCTTTGATGATTTTCCAGTGCATTTCTAGACTTCTGCCTATATAGGTTAGTGAGGCGATAACAGTTGTGTAAAGTCTCCCAATCGTCATTAAGTTGTATGGAATTTGTGACTGGAATATGGGTGTATTTGGTGCTCTTATTTTATACTGGGGTTTTAATCTGCTCAAATCTATCATTGAGCCATTCTAGTGAGTTTTTCTTTTTAGTTGTTATACTTTTCAGCTCCAGAATTTCTATTGGACTCTATTTTATAATCCTGTCTCTTAATTCACATTCCCTATTTAGGAAGACACCTTTTTTTTTTCGGTACCAGGAATCAAATTCATGACCTTGCACTTGCCAGGCAGGTGCTTATGCTGTTAAGCTAAATCCCCGGGCCAAGATACCATTCTTATACTTCCCTTTAGTATGAGTTTCCTTTAATTCTTTTACCATATTTAAGATAGCTGATTTGAAGTCATTGTTCAGGGAGGCCCAAATCTGGAATTTCTCAGGACAGTTTCTGTTGATTGTCTCTCCTCTAGTATATGGGCCATACTGCAGTATTTTTCTCATCATTCTTTACTGAAAACTAGACATTTTATTTTGTACCAAGAATCAAACTCAGGACCTTGCTCTTGCCAGGAAGGCACTTATGTCATTGAGCTATATCCCTGGCCCTAAGCTATACATTTTAAAACTACACTGTGACAACTCTGAAAATGGATTCTTGCCCTTTCCTAAGGTTGGTGCTATTGCTATTTGCTGTTATTTTGTCTGTTTTTTTATTAGTAACATTACTGAACCAATTGTGAAAATTTTGTATTTTGTAGTCATGCAATACTACTAAGGTTTTTGCTCAGCTAGCTTAATGGTTAGCTAATAATTAGAGGGATTTCCTTAAATGTACGGAATCGATGTCTCTCGGTCTCTACTGAAGTTCTTTCTGTACATATTGGGCCACATGTTCAACATCAGCAAACCAGTTTACATCTTAGCCTTGGTCTTTAGCAGTCCTTGTTGCCTGCATGGAGCCTAAAGTTAGCCAGAGGTGAGAACTGTTTCTTTTTTAGATCTTTTATGAATATGTGCCCTGCCCTTGACATGCACACAAACTTTCACATACACATAGCTGTTTATATTTCCAGAAATCATTCAATTTTGTTTCTATGGTCAGCTCATTTTCTAATTTTACCTTTAAAGTGTTTTATTTAGCCTATTATTCTCTTAAACTGTTGTCTACTTTCTGAAATAGCTGAGATGTTAGGAATTTATGCATATTTGTTATAGGAAAACATTCTCAGGGAAAATGCTGTTAACACTGGGTGAACCCTGAATGAAGCAAAATGCAGACAGCCGCAAGAGTGGGGACTCCCAAGAACCGCCAGACAGGCCACTTAGACAGTTATATGGAAATGAAGTTCTGAACAACCTCTCACTGTGATTTCCCCTTCAGTGGCTCTTAGGTTGATAGTTTTCACCATGATGGACCATTGGTTTCAAAGGCTATCACATAGCTGGCTTGCAAATTAAAATGCTATTCATTTTTCTTGGATAAATTTCTATGGATTTCTGTGGCCTTTAATTAACATTGAGAGTTTTGAAAATACTAACGCTGATTATATATACTAATGGTCTCATTTCTCTTATGAAGAAATTTTGGAGGACTTTTCACTAGTATTAATTCAGTTCTACCTTCATTTCCTTAGCAGTAACTCTGACATAAGAGAAACAGACTAACTTTATAACCTGTTACATAAGCTAAGCACGTATGTGATTTTATTCTGTTATTCAAAAGCAACCAGTCCTCTTCTCCTTCACTCATAGGGTCCTTCTAGGATAGCAGCTTGTGCTCGTAGGTAAGAAAAAATAATGGTTGTAAATTCATTAGATTAGTGAGTTAGTCATACTTTGAAGTTAACCACTATAATTGTTTTGAACTACAGTACTTTCATTATTTTAAACTTGTTACTTTGGAAATGTCATCATTTTGAATTTGAAGTACAGATCTCCACTTGGTCAAGTGGAGATCTCTGGACTTTCCCAAAGTAGTCTCTGGTTCCCCTAATGACCAATAATGGAATCCAAGCCCTTTATGTCATCTTTCAACTTATTACTTTTTTTTTCTTTTTTTTTATCGGTGCCAGGGACCAAACTCACGACCACGTGCTTGCAAGGCAGGCGCTATGCCGCTGAGCTAAATCCCCAGCCCTAAACTTATTTCTGTCATACACTCCCTCTTTGACATCCCCAGTGTTCAATCTAACATGTATCTTCCTTACAAGTATTTCTTTCCCTGGTTGTCTTTTTTTGACAGAGTGTGAGAAAAGGAATGGAGCTCTAGGTCAACATGTAAATCTGGTATGAATATTATAAGTATCTCAAAGTTCAATAATAAAGATTACTCTCAGCCCAAGACACAAAATTTTGGGGAGGTCCTGTCATTCCATTGGATCCCAGCTCACCCTTTTTCCTACCTGCTTTTGGTTTCGTTCTGGTGGTAGAGACTTCATCTACCCATATCTATGCTTCTTTTGCCCAAAAGTATGGGAAAATATTTTACCAACCAATTCCCTTGCTATTGGAGAAGCACGTGAATAGTGATGGCTAATAGAGTATGGGCAGACTTGTGCCTTTTTCAACTGAGACATTTTATGTCCATAGTGAAACTACACAGTACTCTCTTCCCACTGATATCATGACTGGCAATGCTCTGCATGTTGGTACCTCTATTAGCTTGGGTCCAACACCCAGGTCAGCATAGAATTGGAAATTTTCTGGACATCTGTTTGCATGAAACACAATAAAAATTAAATCTCATTTTTTAATGTGACCAAGATGTTTGGGTTGTTTTTTTGAGAAATTTTAAAAATTATTTTGAGACAGTGCCTTGCTATGCTGATCAGATTGGTCTCCAACTTGTGGGCTGAAATGATCCTCCCTCCTCCACTTCCCAAGTAACTGTGTCTACAGGACGGTATCGCCACACCTATCTTGGGTTAATTATTAATGAGACATAACCTGGACAGTTCTATCTTGCTTTATCTCATAATTTCCAGCTTGACACACTTACAATCCTTTCACTCAGCCACTCGCACAATTATTACCACACATCTCATAATCATCAGCATCCTCTTGCACATTTGAGAAGGGAGGTAAGAGACATAAGGGATTCCTACATTTTCTTTCATTTCCTCTGAAACTCTCATTAGCTATGGCCAAGCCATACTTCAATACCCCCTGCCCCAAAATGCATTTAACATAGAATTTAACTAAGTAGTGAGAATACACATATACTCAGTCTTCTAGTGCCTCTTTGTAACTTGAGAAAATCACCATTATCATAGGCTTCCTTTTGTTAATCTATGAAGTAAGGGCAAGAATATTATTTGCCAAGTTGGTTATGACGATGAATATGTGGCAGTATAGGTAGGTTGATGTTAGGTGAAGTGTGGTGTTTTTGTATAAAGTGAACTGTAATTGAAAAAGGCATTCCGTTCTAAAGGAGCAATCAGAAGAATTCTAGACCTCCAGAGCCTATGGGAATGTTTTTTCTCTTTTCTCACATTTGTTACATTATAAAGCCACTTGGGTGACCATCATCAGTTGAGAAATTTGACCTCAGTTGCAGATAGTGAAACATTTATTTCACACCACACTTATTTGAGGTTTTAAGTAGAGCAGTCAATCCAATAAGAAGGAAGATAATTCCTACATAAATTTGAGAAAATGATAAAATGTTTCCCAAAAGTAAATAATTTAATTTTTAAATTTTCTTATGTTATTTCTAGAATACCTGGCTACTTTTTAATTAAAATACTAACATGTCTACACAATGCTAAGATAATTAAGCTTAAAAAAGGAGAGACAAGATCCACTTCATTTCATTTCTGCTCTAGGTACCCAAGTTCTAGGGCTCTCTAGAAGGAACTTTTGCTACTATAATATATTCTACTTGTATACAAACATTTATATATGATGTTTAAAAACTATTACCCTTGTATTTATTAACATAAATGAGAATAAAATATGCGCACTATTTTTTATTTAAAGAGAAAAAAAATAACCAAACAAAACAGAAAGAGGGTAGCAAAATGCAGAATTCCAAAGGGGGAAAAAAAAAACAACCACAACAAAACAAAAACAAAAACAAAAGCACTAAGAAATCACCATAAGTTACATACTGTCATCATTGGAAATAGTTGTTCCAGTTACAAAATTAAAGCGTACAAAGTAGACATTCAAACGTGAGACTGTTAACAGTTCTGCTCAACAATCTAACAAAAACAGTAATATGGTCATCTATCTTACACACTTAAACATGCATGCAGTTATATCCTTTAGAGCAC
>PVJX010047632.1:0-11795 GCA_004027295.1 Dolichotis patagonum
CTGGAGAACAAGGAACTCCCCCCCTCTCTGGGGGGTGGCTGAGAGTGTAGCTGACTTTCGGTAGCCCAAAGGAGAGAGACCCTGGCACATCGAGACCTGCACAGTGCGGTTGACTTGGGGTGCTGGGAGAACAAGGAACTCCCCCCCTCTCTGGGAGCAGCTGAGAGTGTGGCATACTTTCGGCAGCCTGAAGGAGAGAGATCCTGGCGCATCGAGACCTGCACTGTGCAGTTGACTTGGGGTGCGGGAGAACAAGGAACTCTTCCTGTCTCTGGGGGGCGACTGCGATCCTGCCTGCGTGTGGGCTAAGAATCAGACATCTCATGTCGTCCTGTCCCCCATCCCGTGTCCCCCCTTCTCCCTCCCCCTGCTTGGGAGTCAGTGAACTACACATCTTGTGAAAAGATTGGCTATGTTATAAGTATGAGCTCTCCATATGCAAAGATAAGGACAACCATTTGGAAGAAAACAAGAGACAATATGACAGATAGTGAAGCTCTCTGGTTGTCTAGCTTTGAAATTTATGCTTTCTTATGTCCCATTCTGTTCTGTTTCACTGTGTTTAATTTTACTCCCTTTTAAAATAAAATTTTTAAAAATCCTTAATTATATTCTTATTGTAACTAAAGGAAAACCCTAGAACAACCAAAGGGGGGAAATCAAACCTATGGCAGTCACCAATTCCTGAAAAACACTGTATTTATTCACTCAATAAAATATTATGTAGTTTTGTTTTTGTTGTTCTTTTTATTTATTATTTATTTTATTTTTTTGGTATTGCAGATTTGAACCAGGATCCCTTGAATAGTATATAAGCACTCTACTGAGGTGCATCTCAAGCTCTATATTGTGTAGCTTTTCTTTTCTGAAAGAAAAATTTGAAAGACAAATTTTAGTTGAAAATGTTTTTCTCATAGTTGTTACACTAATGGAAAAATATTTTATGAGAATAAAATTGCACTTTATCTCCTATAGGAATTCTTTAAACAAAGTTATAGAAGACTTTCATGTCAAAACTTGTTTCATTCCTTTGTCAGGAAGCTGGTACCATTTAGTGATTACTGAGAACTGTTGTTGTGTACTTACATTAAGCATTGGGACTACAGGAATTGGAAAGGCAAAGTTCTCCTCCTCAGGGAACTTCTAGTGTAGTTGGAAGCTATACATAGACATTTAAAGGTAACCAAAGATATCAGGCAGTGGTATGAGTATAAAATTAGTGTCTCCTTTAGTAAGTGCTGTATTAGAGTTAACTTGAGAGAGAAGCTTTCTTGGACTTATCAGTGAAGTATTTGAATATAGCTGACCTAAACCTGGGTCTTGAGGAAGAGATAAGAGAGACGACTTAAGGCATTGGCACCCAGTCAGGTGATGTGGTACACCTGTAGTCCCAGGACTTTGGCAGAGGATCACTGTGAGTTCCGGGCCAGCCTGGGCTATGTGGTGATTCAAGACTAGGCTGAACTGCATAGGGAGACCAAACAAACAAAAAGACATTGGCACCCAGACATTCTGTCCAAAACAACCAGCAATGTAGAGAAATGTTGTAAAATACCAATTCTTCATTCTAAATTACATAGTGCCAAAGATACAGAGTAAGAAAATTTAGCAATACTGTATTCAAGAATGTTGGGTAGTTTTTGGCTAAGGGGCTTCATTTAGAGGAAAAGTTTGAGAAAGCAAAACTTTTATTGTTTTGTTCTACTGCCAATATGAAATTGAATGAATCAATAAGGGTAAATTTGAAATACCTATATTTGTATCTAGTTTAGTAGAATGTGCACTGAACTCTAAAAGTTAGGATATCTAGTTGTGGTGAGTTTTGTTTTGTTTCTCCAAGTGCTGATGATCAAACCCAGGGCTTCATACATCCTAAGCAAGGCCTCTGCTACTGACCTACATCCCCAGGCTCCTTAGTTCTATTTATGATGCTAATAGTAACTAGTTGATTATTTAGCACTCTTCAACAAAAATCATTATTTCTCTGTGACTTGGGAAATCTATAAAATAAGAAGCTTGTATGAAAGATCCCTTAAATCTTTGCTGACTCTCAAGTTTCTTCTACTCTTGAAGAGACCTTGAGAAGAACTAGTAACATGCTTTTTCTATAATAAAGTAGGAGATTTGTGTGTGTGTGTGCGCGCCTGCATCTGTGTGTTTCATGTAGAACTGTTTGAGGAAAAGAACCTTAGGTAGCATAGATATTACTTGTTAGTTGTAGCTATTGCCAAGTATATAGAAAAACAAATTGTTTGTATATAACTATCCTAGAAAAGTTAGGGTTAGAATCCTGAGAAGTATAGTTGTTAGAAAATACTTCAGTATAAATTGTGTGTGTGGAGGGGACGATACTGGGAATTGAAGCCAGGCCTTCATAGTGAGCTACCTTGTTAGCCCCTTTTTAATTTTTTTTAAGACAGGGTCTCCACTAAGTCATTTAAGTTGCCCAGGGTAGTCTTGAACTTGTGTTTCCTGCCTCAACCTGTCATGTAACTGGGGTTATAAACATATGCCACCATACTAAGCCAGTAAAGATACTTTTAATTTTAAAATTACGAAACTGAACTAGGTGATGGTACATGCCTGTAATCTCAGCACTTGAGAGGGAAAAGAGTATTGCTGTGATTTTGAGGGCTTGGACTGCATATAAAAAATAATATTTAAAAATTACCCCTAGATGGGTATAGTGGTGCATGTATGTAATCCTGGCACACTAGGAGACTGAGGCAAGAGGAGTGCAGGATTGAGCTCAGGTGGGGCAATTTATCAACTTTAGTGAGACCCTACTTCCAAAAAAGTAAATCAAAAGGGCTGAGGATGTAGCTTATTGTAAAGCCTTAGTACCACAAAAGTAGATAAATAAATACGTCTAAAATACAGAGTCAGTATAATGGTATTACTGATTAAGCAGACAAATATAATGCAAATATACTAAAATTCCACCACCCACTCATTTTAACATTTTGTGATATATTCCTCATGATTTACCCCTGTGTGTGTATGTGTGTGTGTGTGTGTATATATATACATATATATACCTAAATATGTGTATAGTATTTAATAAAAATGAGATGTAATTTACTGTACTATATTTTATTAATTCCTATTTATACCAGTAAATATGTATTTCCCACATCGTTAAAAAAAATTTTTTTTTGTTTTACTATTTTCTTTTTTGGTACTAGGAATTGAACTCAGGGCCTTGCACTTGCCAGGCAGGTGCTGTGCTGCTGAGCTACATCCCCAGCCTAACACATCATTTCTTTAAAAAAAATTTTTTTTTAGGTTTTAGACCTAAACATTGCAAAAAGAATAGTATAGTAGTACATCTCTTGTCCTATCTCCTGTAATGTTAACATCCTGCATAGCCATAGCACAAGAACAGGAAATTATTATTACTAGTTAAACTACAGACCTCATTTGACTTTTGCCAATTTCCCCTAAATATCTTTTTTTCTGTTTCAGGATCATGTCCAGGGTACACTTAGTTTTCTCTCATTTCTTCCGATCTGTAACGGCATCTTGATCTTTCCTTGTTTCTCATGACCTTTATACTTTTAAAGCATACTGAGTGGTTATTTTGTAGACTGTTCCTTAGTTTGGACTTGCTTGATGTTTTCTCATGATTAGAATGAGATTAAACATATTTGGCAAGAAAAACAGAAAAATTGTGTCCTCAGTGCAAGCATTATCAAGGGATTTTGATAGCAGTATTTTACTGGTGATATTTTTCTTAATCATTTAGTTAAATTTAAAGTTTGTTTCTCTACTTTAAAATTACTCTTTCTCTTTATAGTTAATTAATCTTACGAATTCCGGCACTCAGGAAGCTGAGACAAGGATCTCTCTGAGTTTGAGGCCAGACTGGGCTACATAAGTGAGTTTAAGGCCAGTTTGCACTAACTACATAGACCCTGTCTCCAAGAAAAAGAAAAAAAAGAAAAAGGCATTTTAAGGGAGATAATTTGAGATTATTTGGCATTTTTTAAATTTTATTTTCAAATCCTGGCATCATTTTAAATGGGCATATTATCTCATTGGTCTGGTCTGGTCTAGTCCAGTCTGGTCCAGTCCTTTGCAAACCAGTGTGCCCCAAGAATTTGTTTTATAGACTAGTTGCAGTGCTATACACCTGTAATCCCAGATTTTGGGATTCTGAAGCAGCAGGATCTTGAGTTGGAGGCCAGTCTGGGGAACCTGTCTGTGAAGTTCAAGATCAACACTGTCTCAAAAAAAAAAACAAAACAAAAATCAAAAATGAAAACCAAAAGTTTTATAGTTTGCCTGTGCAAGTCTGTAGTCAATTTAGAATTAACTTTTGTGCATGACATGACTTAACGAAGTTCATTTTAAAATAAAGATGTCTAATTGCATGTGTACCTTTTTTTTTTTTTTAAACACCATCTTTTCTCCTATAAGTTGTACAGGTACCTTCTCAAAAATTACTTGACTCTCTATATATATTTAGATTGATTTTGGTCTCTTTTCTATTCCATTGATATTTGTGTCTATAATAATGCTAATGCCACACAGTATAGCTCTACAGTAGGTCCTGAAATGAGGTAGTATAAGTCTCTTCAAGATCCTCTGAATTTCCATATTTATTTTACACTTACTCTTAGCCAAAAGGCCAAGAAGCAATTCCATATTTATTTTAATATCGGTTTGCCAGTTTCTAGAATAAGCTTGCTGGTGTTGTGTGGAATTTCTAGATCAATTTTGGAAGCATGGACATTTTAACAATATTCAATCTTATAACCAGTGAACGGGGTATATCTATTTAAATGTTTTAGGAATTTCAGTGTTTTTTAGTTTTCAGTGAAGTTTTATGCATCTTTTGTTAAAATATATTTTTATACTATTGTAAATACTTTTAAAAATTCCTTGCTTTTTAATTTCTGTTTTGTTTTTTGAGAAAGGGTCTTACTATGTACTTCAGTATGCAACTCAGGCTGGCCTTGAACTCTCAGTGATCTTGCTGCCTCAGCCTGCCAAATGCTGGAATTATAGGTTTATGCCATCGCAACTGAGTTTTCAGTTGTTTATTTTAGTACATACCAAAATATAGTTGGTTTTTATATATTGATCTTATATCTCATGAGCTTGCTAAACTCCCTTATAATTTGTGTGTGTGTTTGATTTCTTAGGAGAAAATTTTCTGTAAAAATAATCATGGCATCTGTAGAAACAGTTTTATTACCTTCCAGTGTTTATACTACCCATCGAACAGTTGGTTGATGGAGTGGCTTATTAGCCTAGCTAGGACATCCATTACAATTTGAATAAAGGAAGAGAAAACAGATATCCTTGCTTTGTTTCTAGTCTTTGAGGGAAAGCATTCAGTATATTATTATTGGAAATATTTTCTCAAAATCTATGCCTCTCTTTTGCATTTTTATTGTTTGTTTGTTTAATTATTTATTTTTGAAGCAGGATTTCACTATGTAGTGCAGGCTGGCCTTGAATTCGCTTACATAGCCCAGGCTGGTCTCCAACTCATGGGAATCCTCCTGCCTTGGCCTCCCAAGTGCTGGGATTACAGGTGTGCACCATCATGCTGGGTTTTCATATTTTTAAAGTATGTTCTTTTTATTCATTTTTAAAGTCACATATACATTACTTTTTTTTTTTTTTTTTTGAGACAGGGTCTGACTATGTAGCTCAGGGTTACCTCAAATTCACAATGGCTTCTTCTCTAGTGCTGGGATTACAGGCATGTGCCTGGCTGCCTTCAACAAATTTTTAATAAGTTATAGTCATTAGACTATAAACTCAAATGAATACAAGTAACAAAATATAAAAGTCCTATAGTTTTTATATAACTATGAGATAAACATGCAATGTTAATAAAACCGAAGAGTCAATTCATTTCAGGTGAATGATGTAGATTGTATTGGAGTTAACTGCAGCTAATTGCCAATATTGGGTTGATAAGTAAATAGCTGTATCTTCAGCCTAGTCTCTCCCAACTTTGTTCACTTGAACCCACTAATGATGTGTATGGCTGGTTGGCTAATTTTGTGTAATCAGAGCTAACATTTAGGTCCACATTATCAGTGAGAATTTCCCAGATGTCTGTTTATACAGAGCATTACTTGATATCTGGAAAGCTGTTTTGTTTGATTCATAAGAGCAGAATGGAAGTGTTCTTGAAATCAGCATATATTGGTTATTAAACCCACTTACCATGGTAGTTAGGAGTTTAAATAAACAGAGATGGCTTTCCTTAGTTGAAGTCGATCCTCTCAGTGGTTCAAGATGCTATGGAGCAGAACAGCCTTCTGCGTATGACTTTTTCCACGGTCATGCATTTTGAAGTTATCTATGATGTTTTGTGTATTAATAGTTTATTCCTTTTATATATTCCCTGAGTAGTTGGATGTATCACTATTTGAAGGACCAGTTACATTGTTTCTGATTTCTAGTGATAATGAAGAAAACTGCTATAACATTTGTGTACAAGGTTTTGTGTGAACACAAGTTTCACTTATTTGGTAAATACCCAGTGGTTTTTACTTTTTAATGATGAACTCATTAGAAATTATTGAATGTGTAATCACAGATTTCAGAAATCCAAGGACTCATAAGATGCAGTTGTGTATAACAGCCATATCAAGTGAGTATCTATCCCCCCGCCTCTTTTTTCCTGGTACTGGAGAATTGAATCTAGCGTCTTCACACTGATCTATATCCTCACCTTTTTAAAGTTTTTTATTTTGAGACAGACTTGGTTTGAGCTTGTGATTCTCCTCTGTCAGTCTCACAGAATGCTGGAACTGTAGGAATGCAGTGCCACACCTGGCTCTGGAATAAGTTTCTTAAAAAGCAAGGAAACTGGCTTGGGATGTTGATCATTTATACTTAGTAGTTTGATTGCTGGGCCATATGATTAATGTATTTAGCTTTATGAGAAGCTGTTGAACTCTTTGTAAAGTAACATTTCCATTTCTATGTTCCTATCTGTTCTTTTCTTCCTTAATTTTTCCACTTCATTATTGGTTTTTGATATTGTTAGATTTTAATTTCAGTCACTCCAATAGAGTATGTAGAAATATCTCATTGTCATTTTAATTTTCATTCCCTTAGTTACCATGATACTGAACAGAATGTTTTCATATGCAGATAAGCCATCTTTGTTTCTTTTGAAAAATAGAAGATTTTACTTTTGATGAGGTTGATTTATCTTTGTTTTTTAATCAGGGTCTGGTTATGTCGTTCAGGCTGGCCTTGAACTCATTATGTAGCCCAGGCTGGCCTTGTAGTCCTATAATCCTCAGTCTCAGCCTTCCAAGAATTAATTATATGTGTGGGCCACCATGCCTCGCCTCTTTTTTTTGGATACTTTTTGTGCTTACAGAACTCTTTCTTGCATCTATTTTGTTACTAATCACTGTAGTTCCCTAAAACAGTTAAACTAAGAAATAGAAAATGCTTTGTTCAGCCTGTGACTGATAATAGAATCATCTTCACAACAAGAATCACTATTCCTTGTGTGTCATAAATATATACTAGTAATTAAAAAAAAAATAGTCATTCCAGAAGGAAGGGTAATTTTTTTTTTTCTCACTACAGACAACTGTTCTTTGTTTCCAGATATTTAATGTATATGGGCTTATTTCTGAAGTTAATTTTATTTAATTCTCCACCTGCCTTTTGTATTGGTAAAGGACAAACTATTGTAAATTTTCTTGAAAATACAGAATTATCTTTTATTTGTACCTCTGGATTTTAAAGAGGGGAACTTCTAAGATAATCTATTGTCTTTTCTTTCAGTGGTGGGATCAGCAAGTTGATTTTTATACTGCTTTCTTGCATCATTTGGCACAGTTGGTGCCAGAAATTTATTTTGCTGAAATGAATCCAGACTTGGAAAAGCAAGAAGAGAATGTACAGTTATCAATATTTACTCCATTGGAATGGTATTTATTTGGAGAAGATCCAGATATTTGCTTAGAGAAATTGAAGCAGAGTGGAGCTTTTCAACTCTGTGGGAAGGTTTTCAAAAGTGGAGAGACAACGTATTCTTGTAGGTAAGAATTACATTTATAGGATTGGTTATAATTATAAACTTGATATTTCATACCTAGTCCATGATTTTTTGGCTTATTGCTATCTGCACTATACTTACTACCTATTTAGTTAACTTCCTTTTTATTTTATATTTTAAATCTGTTTTTGCTCATACAGCTTATTTTTGAGTATGTGACTTCTAGTTAAACAGTTCTCTCACTTTTTTTTTCCGTTCTCCAAAAGTATATAATTCATAAGATTTTTGCTTTGAGTATAATGTAGTCATCATACTCTTATCCTAATCCTCTAGGGCTAGGCATATTTCATAATTCTGAATACTTCCTCAAGAGAGTCAAGGCAGGGTCCTATAATCAAACACAGCAAGATTTCTGTAACAAAACTGAATGTTCACAGCAAGTGGTATGAATAAAGTCTGTAGTCCTGTCATGCTGCCTCCTTGTCTTTCTCCTCCTTTACCTTTTCCTCCTCCTCCTCTTATTCTTTTTTAAATAACTGATCTTTGGTGCAAGCTGGCAACATAAAACTTTTCAGAATTTTTTGGATTTCATAGTTGTGAGTGAAGGATTGTGGACCTTTGGGAACAATTAGAATTTAGTTGAATAGAAGAAGTGATAGGAAAATGACAAACATCTTAAGGCTTTTTGTTTGATGTAAGAGCAATTGCCTTAAACATCATGGTAGATAAAAGTTTTTTTTTTTTTTAACTCCCTACTGCCACCTGAAATTGTTGACTTTTAGAGCTAGCAACACTTTTCTTTTTTCTTCTTTATTAGAAGTACTTTAGGAGTATGAATTTTTAGACTTTCTGAAAACAGTCTTTATTGTCTTTGGTTCTAGAGTTGACTGGTAATATATATTGTTAATACTTATTTAAAACATACTATCTTACCTACTCTTTTCTCAGGAATAATTTAACTTTTGCATTTTGCATACTACTTTCTACCTTGCATTTTATCTTGTATGTATAGCTTCATTTATCTTACATATTTTTATCTAAAACCCAGTCAGTTTCAATTAAAGCACTGTAGACATTTGTAGAACTTATTTCTCCAAAAATTTCATGGAGACATTGTTACAACCAGGGGTTGGCAGCAGCATTTAATGGGTAGAGGCCAGGGTTGCTGGTAACTATCCTACAATGCAGGAGATCTGTCCCTGTACCCCCAGCAAGTAATTATCTGGTGCCATGTCAGTTTGCTAAAGGTGAGAAGGCTTGTTCCAAAGGGTCAATAGATTATACATGTTTTAAAGAATGTTATTAGGTAACCTTTATATCCTCTTAGCATTTTAAAATGTGTGTGTGTGTGTGTGTGTGGTGTATGTTGCTGGAGACCAAACCCAGGGCTTCACTTACATTAGGCAAGCACTTTACCGAACTTCATTCCTACCTCTAAAATTCATTTTTCAGCCTTCCTAATTTCCTCTGTACAACTGTTTTAAATAAAATATTTTAAAAAATCAGTCCAACACCTTGTACTGATTTATATTGTTCCCAATACTACATTTTAAAGTTATCAGGCAAGAGATTGAATTTCATTCATTCAGTAAACATAGTATGCTAGATGTGGTGTAATTACACCTGTAATCCCAGCCAACACTCAGGGAGGCTGAGGCAGGAGTATCACTGAGAATTAGAGCTCAGTTTAGGCTACAAAGTGAGTTCAAGGCCAGCCTGAACTGTCTCAAAAAGATTTTAAAAAATAAAGTTATATATTCCAGGCTTTGTTTTAGGTGCTTGGGACACAGCAATTATAAAATAAAATCCTTTTCTTTTATGGTTCTTGTATTCCAATAAATTTTGTCTTTATCCAAATTTCATTCAACAATGTATAACCATTGTTTATAAGCTACATTTATAAGTGTAATGAGGTGAGCTAATGGCAGATAATGGACACCACTGGTCATTTTTCACAAAATTTTGAGTTGTTGTAACTTAACAGCTCGACCGCAAGGTGCAGGCTCAAAGTTATGAGGATAATTTAAGAAGTAAAAACTCACTTATTATATGCCCACTTATATTTTCAGATAATTCTAAAATGATACTAACAGTGCTGTCTTTGTTCAAAATATTTTTGAAATTCAGTTTTTGAAACATTTTCCTATTCAGTTTGTGTGCTGTACAGGAAACTTTATTCACATGATAGTCATACCTTAAGCATCAATAGGAGTCGTCTAAATTTTGGAACCTAATTGTCAATCTTTTCCAGGGACTGTGCAATTGATCCAACATGTGTACTCTGTATGGACTGCTTCCAGAATAGTGTTCATAAAAATCATCGTTACAAGGTATGAAAACAGATCCATAAAATCTATGGATTAGCAAGAATCTCATGGCCTTCTAGTCCTAATTCTTGACCAGTACTTAAATTCCTGCTAAACAGAACTGGTATGTGGGCCTTTAACGTCTATTAAATATACTATGTGATAGGACATCTACTACTTCGAGAGGTAGCCCTTTACAACTTTTTGGTGAGACATACCACTTTATACAAAAGTATATATAAAGCATTAGCAAAAAACTAAAAATAGAACTACCATACCATTTGATCTGGCTATACCACTCCTTGCTATATCTCCAGAAGAATTAAAGTCAGCATACTCTGGGCTAGAGATACCATATACTCATGTTTATTGCAGCATAGTTCACATAGCCAAGATAGGGAACCAGCCTAGTTGCCTCTTAACAGATGAATGTATAAAGAAAATATGAATGATACTAGCACTCAGGGAGGCTGAGGATAGAGGTTCGAAAGTTTGAGCCCAGCCTGGGTAACTTAGTGACTTTGTAAGATCCTGTCTCAAGATAAACAAACAGACAAACAAAAAAGCTAAGAATATAGCTCAGTGTGGAGGCTCTGGGTTCAATCCCCAGTATTGCCAAAAAATCCTAAGGAAACCAGAAATACAAAAGAGTGACTGATACACACACACAGACACACACACACACACACACACACACACAATTATTTATGAGCTGGGTGTGGTGACACATGCCTTTTGAAGACTGAGGCAGGAAAATCACAAATTTGAATCCCACGTAGGCAATTTAGTGAGACCTTATCTTAAAATAATACACTTAATTCTACATTATTTATATTTTTTTGTATAATAAAATGCTCCATAAAAAATACGTTTTTAAAAATTGAAAGTTCAGGATATGGTGATACACACTTGTAGTCTAAGTTTTTGGAAGGCGGAAGCAGAAGGATTGTGACTTTGAGGCCAGCCTGGGATATATAGGGAGTTTTGGGCCAGCCTGCACTATCTAGCAAGACCTTCCCTCCAAAAAAAGGAAAACAAAATTGGAAGGAATAGGGGTATGTATTGTTCCAGGGAAGAGGAACAAAGGAGAGTATTGGCAAGGTGAGACTCAAGATTAGGTATTATGTGAAGAAAGACCTATAGTGGCACAATAGTTCTAATACGACTTTTGAGAACAGCCAGGAGATAAACTTTTGAGCCTTTGCCAGGCATGGTGGCCCATGCCTGTAATCTCAGCACTGAGGAGGCTGAAGCAGGAGGATTGCTGTGAGTTTGAGGCCAGCCTGGGCTGCATACCGAGCTCCAGGCCATCCTGAACTACATAGCCAGACTCTGTCTTTAAAAAAAATTTTTTTTAGCCTTTGTTTTACAGTGTATCTTTTTTTTTGGTACCAGGGATGGAACTCAGGGCCTCACGCTTGCCAGGCAGGTGCTTTACAGTGTATCTTTTGCTGCATATTTTTTTCCTTATGTTATGTTACATTATATTATGTTTTTTTTTT
>PVJX010047633.1:0-11798 GCA_004027295.1 Dolichotis patagonum
ATTCTTTCTGGAGTGAGATGGAATCTCAGTGTGGTTTTAGTTTGCATTTCTCTCATGACTAATGATGATGAACATTTTTTCATGTATTTATTTGCCATTCATATTTCTTCATCTGAGAACTGTGTATTCATTTCAGATGCCCATTTTGGGATTTGGTCTTTGAATTTTGAGGGTCTGATTTCTTTTAATTCTTTATAAGTTCTAGACAGAAGTCCTTTGTCTGAGGGACTGTCCATGAAGATTTTTTCTCAACTTGTGGGTTTTCTTTTCACTCTGCTGGAAATCTCTTTTGACATGCAGAAACTCTTTAATAAGATATGGCCCTAGTTATTGATTCTGGGAAGTATCTCCTGTGAAGTTTGATTCTTGCTCATGAATTCTCTTCCTACCCCTATATCTTCAAGATTTTTACTTACTCTGTCTTCCAACAGATTTAGTGTTTCTGTTTTAATATTTAGATCTTTGATCCATTTAGATTTTAGTTCAGTACCTGGTGATAGGCATGGATCTTGCCTATCAGCCTAGTTTTAGTCTTCTGCATATGGATAGCCAACTTTTCCAGCACCGTTTGTTAAAGTGACTGTCATTCTTCTAGCAAGCATGTTTGGCCCCTTTATCAAAGATAAGGCGGTTGAATGGTTTCGTGGTTGTGTTGTATCTTCCAATCTGTTCCACTGATCTTCAGGTACCATATTGATTTTATTACAGTAGCTTTGTAGTATAATTTCAAGTCTGGGATTGTGATGCCTCCTGCCTTGCCTTTGCTGCTTAGAATTGCCTTTGCTATTCTATGTCTCTTCTGGTTCCAGATGAATTTTAGGAGTGATTTCTCTAGATCTATGAGGTATGTTAGTGGTATTTTGATTGGGATTGTATTGAATCTGTATAGTAATTTTGGGAGAATGGCCATTTTCACAATGTTTGTTCTTCCTATCCATGAACAAGGGATGTCTTTCCATTTTCTGAGGTCCTCTTTGACTTTCTTTTTCAGGGTATTATAATTTTCCTGGTATAGCTCTTTTACTTCTTTCATGAGATTAATTCCTAAGTATTTCATTTTTTTGAATGCTAGTATGAAGGGTGTGGCTTCTCTTATTTCTCTCTCAGTGATTTTGTTGTTAACATATAGTATTGCTATTGATTTTTGAGTATTTACTTTGTATCCAGCTACATTGCTGATTTTATTTATTATGTCTTGTAGTTTTTCAATGGAGTTTTGGTAGGTCTTCCATGTAAAGTATCATGTCATCTGAAAATAATGATAATTTAACTTCCTCTTTTCCTATCTTTGCTCCTTTTATTTGTCTCTCGTGTCTAATGGCTATGGCTAGTATTTCCATTACTATGTTGAATAGGAGCAGTGATAGGGGACATCCTTGTCTTGTGACTGATTTTAAGGTACAGGCTTTCAGGTTTTGGCAATTTAATATGATGGTGGCTGTAGGTTTGTCATGGATGGCCTTTATCATGTTGAGGTAAAGACCATCTATTCCAATTTTCTGTAAGGTTCTTATCATGAATAAGTGTTGTATTTTATCAAAAGCTTTTTCTGCATCTATAGAGATGATCATGTGGTACTTTTGTCTCTATTGATATGGAGGATTACATTTATTGATTTACCTATGTTGAACCATCCCTGCATTCCTGGGATGAATCCCACTTGGTCATGGTGTATAATCTTCTTGATGATTTGCTGCATCCTGTTTGCCAATGTTTTCTTGAGAGTTTTTGCATCTATGTTCATTAGGGAGATTGGCCTATAGTGCTCTTTTTCAGTTAGGTCTTTCTCATGCTTTGGTACTAGAGTAATATTTGCTTCAAGGAATGACTCAGGAAGAATTGCTTCCCTTTCAATTTCATTGAAGAGTTTGAGGAGTGTCAGAATTAAGTCTTCTTTGTATTTCTTGTAGAATTCTGCAGTGAATTTATCTGGGCCTGGGCTCTTCTTTGTTGGCAAGCACTTAATTACATTTTCAATTTCATTAATAGAATTTGGGTTATTCAGCAGTTTTACATCATCCTGATTCAGCTTTGGTAGTTCATATGTATCTAGGAATCTGTCCATTTCTTCTGTTATTGAACTTATGAGAGTAGAGGTTTTTGAAATAGGTGTTGATGATCTTGTATTTCCCCTGAGTCTGTAGTAATTTCATCTTTTTCATTCCTTATTGCATCAATTTGAGTTTTTTCTTTCCTTTTTTTAATAAGGTTCGCTAGGGGCTTATCAATTTTATTTATTCTTTCAAAGAACCAACTGTCTGATTCATTGATTCTTTGAATTGTTTTCTTAGACTCTATTGCATTAATTTCTGCTCTGTTATGTATAATTTCCTCCCTTCTTTTGGCTTGGAGCTTGGCTTGCTCTTCTTTTTCTAGATGTTTGAGTTGTAGCATCAGGTTGTTTATTTGTGTTCGTCCTGTCTTCCTGATGTGGGAACTCAGTACAATAAATTTTCCTCTGAGGACTGCTTTCGTTGCATCCCATAAATTCTGGTAAGTTGTGTTTGTATTTTCATTTGCTTGTAGATATTGTTTAATTTCTTCTTTAATTTGCTCCATGGCCCACTGATTGCTCAAGAGTGTATTATTCAGTTGCCATGTGTTTGTGAGGTTTTCGCAGTTGCTTTTATCGTTAATTTCTAATTTCATGGCACTATGATCCGATAACATGCGTGGGATAATTTCAATTCTTTTGCATTTACTTAAATATGTTCTGTGGGCTAGTATATGGTCTATTTTAGAGAATGTCCCATGTACTGCTGAGAAGAATGTATATTCTGACGTTGTTGATGGAAAACTCTATCTACATCTATCAAGTCCATTTGTTCACAGGTGTGATTGAGTTCTGTTATTTCTTTGCGGATTTTCTGTCTAGTTGATCTGTCCTTTTGTGTCAATGGCATGTTAAAATCTCCTGTTATAATTGTGTTATTGCTTATTTGATTTTTCATTTCTGTTAATATGTGTTTTGTATAGCTGGATGCTCCTGAATTTGGTGCATATATATTTAAGATTGTTATCTCTTCCTCATGAAGTTTTCCCCTAACTAGTATGTAGTGACCTTCTTTATCTCTTTGGATCACTCTTGATTTGAAGTTCACATTGCTGCAAACAGGATAGCTACTCCCACATTTTTTTGGTTTCCTGCTGCATGAAGTATTGTTTTTCATCCTTTGACTTTCAGTCTATGAGTTTCCTTTTGGATTAGGTGGGTTTCTTGTAGACAGCATATGGTTGGATGTTGTTTCTTGATCCATTCTGCCATTCTGTTTCTTTTGATTGGTGAGTTGAGGCCATTTACATTAATGGTTATAACTGTTATATATTGGTTTATTGTTGACATGTTATCTTTCTGATGTTGTATCTTTACCTTTCCATTCTGTTTAATTGTCTGCCTTACTTAGTCATTTTTTTCTCTGTGTATCTAGAATGTCTTTTGGTATTCTTTGTTGGGTTGGTTTGGTGATCATGAAGTTATTCAGCTGTTCTTTGTCGTGGAAGTATATTATTTCACCACCAATTTTGAAGGACAGTTTTGCAGGGTACATCAGTCTGGGTTGGAAGTGGTTTTCCTTTAGGATCTGAAATACTTCACTCCATGCTCTTCTTGACTTCATTGTTTGTGTTGAGAAGTCTGCTTTGATTCTGATAGGCTTTCCTTTGTAGGTGATCTGTCTTTTCTCTCTAACAGCTTTTAGTATTCTGTTTTATGGTGGATTTCTGGGATGGTGATTATTAAATGTCTGGGTGTAGTTTTATTTTGGGTATGGCTATTTGGAGTTCTATATGCCTCACTAATCCAAATGTCAATTTCCATTCTCATGTTTGGGAAGTTTTCAGCTATTACTTCTGTAAATATCCTCTTGATATCATTTGTGCTGTCCCCTTCATTTTCATTTATCCCTATTAATCTTATATTATTTTTCTTTGCATCATCTTGCAGCTGTTGAATTGTTATTTCCTTATTCTTTGTTATTTTTAAAGGATCTTTCCTTTCCTGTTCACTAGCTGCGATCTTATCCTTGAGGTCTGAAATTCTATCTTCACTTTTGTTGAGGCGGTTTTGACAGCTTTCAATAGAATTTTTGATTTCCTGTATATCCCTTTGAATCTGCTTTATGTATTCTGTTTGTGTCCTATAGTGCTCATTCAGGAATTCCATCTGTTTGCTATGTTCTTCTAATTTGTTAGCTGTGTCTTCACTAGATGTGTTCACTATTTCTTTCACTACTGTTATCATTTGTTCTTTTTCCTGGACAATTATTTCTGATTTGAATTTCTCCTTAGCTTCCCCTAGTTGCTTCTTTATTTCATTTGATATCATTTCAGTCATTTCAGATGTATGGCTTCTATTCACTTCTATTTACATGGCTCCTAGGCTTTCGTGGGATGGGCTGGAGATTTGAGCCTGTCTTTTGGTCTTTCCTTTTGTCGTTTTTCTTTATTTCCTTGGTTTGAGCAGTTTTCCAAAGCTTCCTCTGGGTGTGTGGTGAATCACCTCTTGAACCCTCAACTCCTGGAGCAGTCTCAGCTCCATTGTAGGCACTTGGCTACCTCAGGCAATCTCACTCCCCTGCAGGCTCTTGGCTCCCTTAATTGAGAGGTGGAAGCTAGGCATGGAGAACTGGGGCTGAAGGAACTCCCGGGCCACAGTCCCCTGTCCTCAGGCAATCTCCACTCCCCCGCAGGCTCTTGGCTCCCTTAATTGAGAGGTGGAAGCTGGGTGTGGAGAACTGGGGCACAATCCCCTGTCCTAGAGGGATGGATATGAACTCAACTGCTAGCAGTGCTGGTCTTAAGCTCTCCCCAGGCCAGCACAAATGAGCTCAGAGTCCTCTTGTGCAGTCTCTGCCTCTTGAACTGAAAGAAGGCAGCTGGGTGTTGTCGACTTAGGCCCTGAAATCTGCTGGGCCCAGTCCAGCATCTCTGGTAGCTCACAAGAAACTCTAACGCTGGGAGCATAGGTCTCTAACTTTCCCCGGTCACCAGGACTTACCTCAGGCAATCTCCACTCCTGTCAGGAAGTTCTATGCAGGGGGGAGGGGGATGTGCTTACTTCACATAACCTGGATAGTTCCTGTCATATAATATGTATTAAACAAATCATCTTAATAATATAATTAAGTAAAATAGTAGTAATTAGAAAAGTAGAGAAAAATTCTGTAATTCCATGAAATTCAGTTCACAAGTGTGTTTCCATAGAGATTATTAAACAATGTCAGATATTAAGAATGGTCAAAGTAAAGTGAGGTAAAGTGAGGACTGAAAATATACAATGGGTTTGGTCACTAGGAAATGACCAGTGACCAGAGGTGTTGGGGAGCAGTTTATTGTGTGGTGGATCAGGAGCAGATCTCAGAGAGAGGAGGAATGGAAGTGAGGTGAGACATAAGAATAGCAAGTACACCTCTCTATTTCAAAATGCTTGGAAAGGAAGTAAAAAGGAGTATGAGGGCAGTGTCAGGGGAAGGTATATTGAGCACTGAGGGACAGACAGAGAGTATTGTGAGACAGTGGGTGATGTTTCTGTGCATGTTTATGTCTCTTACTGTGTGTGTCTCTGTGTATTGCCATACCTGTGTGTCTGTGCATGGCTATGGCTTTTTCTCATCATGTGTGTATCAATGTGTATGTGTGTGACAATGCATTTGTGTATGTATGTATCAGGAAGAAAGAGACAGAGAAAGAGAGAGAGAACAGTGGAGGTGGAAGAGACTGGAACATACTGCTAAAGTTGTGGAGGATGAGTTAGTCATAGGAAAACCTGCTAACCCTAAAGACCTAAGGGAAGGAAAGGGCAGGGCTCAGAGGACTGAGCTTTCTCTCAGTTTTGCCAGTGAGGACTGGGTAGAGAATATATTGTTCCCATGCTGCATTGGCATGTAAGCCTTTTCCTGAATTACTCACCCTGTCTTTTTCTGATAACACTCTCTCCCCATTCCAACCCACTTGTTAAAGTTCTGAGAAAATTAGGTTACATTTCATTGTCAGTGAAAATACTTGACTGTCATAAACACAACAAATTTCTTCCTCTATTTTTACTTATAAAACATTTTTCATTCCTCTATAAAGAGCCTGAGAGAAAAGGGAAAAATGATTCAGTTATTCATTTAAAGCATAAGTACATTCTAGATATCTTATACATAAATTTAGAATGGCTAAATTAAAAATGTACAGTATAATAATGTTGAAATTTGTATTCTTGGTTAAAAAATTTTGATATTTTTTCATCTAAAGGCACATTGGAAGGATTCAGCAAGGAATATTGATCATAGGTTACAAAGAATACATAAAAGCCACTGTTTGCAATTGGTTGCTGTCTAAATTCCTCAGGGATGTGGAAACTTACTGGAAGAATTTATATTTGGCAGAACACTAGAAAGGAAAGAGAAAAATTTGAGAGCAGTACCTTTTAGGAGAATGTGCTTTGGGATCATGCACAAAAACAAGGAAGAATTTGTCATGTCTTTATCCCCCCATTGGAGGTCCTTTATGAATTGAGTGATCAAAAATACATAGTCAACAATAGGGAAAATTATGACATTGAAAATATTTTCCTGAGTAATCATTAAAAATTCAACTTGAACAGGTGACACATGCACATATAAAATATTAAGAAGGTACAACATAAAATTTCATGTTTTTCTCTAATTCTGATGCAGATTACCAAGTTCTCATCCTAGAAACAGTCATTTTTTACTAATTAGTTTTTTATAGGTCTTTCTGGAGATATTCTTTGCATTGATAAATATTTTCATACTTATAATTTTCCCTGGATTAGTAGCATATGGATATTGCCATGCATTACTTTTTTTTTTTTTCCTGAGTGACTCTTAAATTTAGCAAGCAAAAGACAATCTTCAATAACCTCAGCCAGATGAACACTGGCCCAGAAGTTATTAGTCAGATTTCAGCCTCTCCTGGGCTCCCAGACATTATCAGGCCTAGAGGCTTCTGTTTCCTCAGAAAATGAGGGAGGCGGGGGATGGAATTTGGATGGTGCAGTCTGTGGTTGTGGGAGCTAAAGATGGGAGTCATATTCTGGCCCTCATGCTAGGCTGGACTGTCCAAGCCAAGAAAAGTGACAGTCATAAAAACTAATTGCATTATTTCTTTTTCTTTTTTTGTTTAGATGACATTTGGAGAATTTATGCAAAGTAGGAGATGGCCAAAAGTTAATTTCTGAGAAAGAAGAGCCATTTCAGAGTCTTGATGACTAAATGTGGCATAAAATTGGAAAGGAAGCTATTTATTAGACTTTCCCCTGGGACTCAGAAATGATCTGACACTCCTCAAATCTGGGAGAATGGAATTTGGAAAATTATAAGCCAGAGTAGGAAAGGAAGGAAAAAGTACACACTATGCTGTTATTGAGTGGGTTTTGGACATGTGCGTGGCTCTGTTTGGAGGAAACTTTTAAAATATCCTAGGACTATTTAGAGATGTGCTAGTTACTAGTCATGAGAAGAGCTAGGACTCTTGCCATTGTAATTTGGGCATTAAACTTGCCTGGAACTTCATATTTCCAATCTGGGGAGGCCTGAGGAAAATTGTGTTGTATGCAAACACAGAAAATACTAACTATAGAACATACACAGTACTTTGTAATAAGATGGTGAAATGCAGTTTAGGTTACAAAACAACAGACACTTATTCTAAGGTGAAGTGTTGGACCAGGATTTTAAAAGAGAGAAGCTGGGAATGCTTAGATCATTCTTTAACTCTTCAACCTAATCAGGATTATAAAGTAGAGAAGCAGACTGAAATGTAGTTTATTAGGAGAATTTCTTAATGAGCTTCCTGAGAGCCCATGTCTCTTTACATTGGTCAGCTTTCTTGTTGCTGATATAAATACCTAGCACTCATATCTTAGAGGAGGAGAGAATTTGGCTCCTGGTCAGAAAATTCAGATTGGCTGATTCTATTGCTGTGTCTGAGGTGAGGTGGAACGTCAAGTGGAAAGGTGTGGAAGAACCAAGCTGCTCACTTCTTGAAGGGCAGGAAGCACAAAGTGGAGGGAGAGTACTCATGAGAGACAGACCCTCAAAAGGCACAAGCCCACTGTGCAACCTCCTAACAGCACATTCAGCCGTGAGCGTCATAGAATTAATCCACAGATGAGTATAGCACTGCAGACCCCATCACTTCTCCCAGAGTCTCTTTATCCAGACATGTTACATTTAACCATCACACTCCTACAAGTGTAAATTGTGAGAGATTCCCGCCCCTCACATTAAACTAGCCCTTAAACTGGACCACATGAAAGGTCTGACTGATGTTCTGTAAGATAGAAGAACACAGTGGATTGTTATTTGTCTCTCAGGCTGGCTAGATAGCTGCGTTAGACAAGCTAAAGGCAAAGTGGTTATGTTAGAACCCTCCCTCCTCCAGCTCCCCTAGAGTCCACGAGGGCTAGGATCAGGCAAGTATTTCCTATGAACGTGATATGGGCCATGGGTGAGAGAGCTTAGTCAGAGAATCATCCTAGGACTTTCCAAAAGGCCTGCAGAAAGAAGCTGGAGATATTGCTGAATTGATAGGGGCTGCAGAAAGCATGCACAATTGGGTAGATCCAAGTCCAGAGAATTTCAGATAAATTTTTCTAAAGGGAAAATTCAAAATAACCACTGAACAGTCTCTCGGTAGAAGCAGCTTTAAAGAAAAAAACAAAAAGCTAAAGCCGGGGAGTGCCGCTTTCTCTGATCATAGAGTGCTCCAGAATGCAGCTCTCCTAACTCTCCATCTCTTAAACAGGGTGCCTGGAAGGACCAGAAACCTTGGCTGAATATACACGTGACAGAATGAGAAGAGAGGAGGAACAGACGCACTGAGTGAGAAAAGACAGGCTGATCACACTCCAGGGCAGGAAGCACCTCCCACTTTTACTTAAACTCAGTTTAAGCTGGTGACTATGCAGAACAGTGATTTAACTGAAGGGAGACTAGCAAATAATAGCAACTGGAGTGATCGAGTATTATTATTTCTATCTGCAGGCAGAGGGTGAAGTGGTTTTCCTGAATACATAAGGACAGTACTGAAAGAGTCATCCCAAGAGATGTGCCTGTACCCGTGGCCCTTAGCTCTAGACACGAGAAAAAGGCAAATTGAAGAAATCCTTGACTTCTTTGGCTTTTTCTCTTCCTATCTCTCTCTCTGTCTCTGAAATTCTTTATTTTAATGGATTTATTTCTTTCAGTGGCAATAACATTTTCTAGTCACAGCTTCCATCTCATTTTTTATTCCTTTATCTCTCAGGTTTCCTTTTGCTATCATGAGCACTTTCCCAATCATTCTGCTCTTCTCAGAATTTACGCTTTTCTCAGGCTGGTTTGCACACATTCCCGCGGTGGCAGTGGCAGTAGTTGTCATAGGCAGTTTTTTCTTGCATAAAGTATAGACCGCTAAGGAGGAACAGCCTAAGGATATCACCCTCCAGCCACGAGGACCCTTGATGGCTGTCACATGGTGACTACCAGTGACAGGTCAGTACCTTAGAAGTCAGTTGAGTTTTTGGGCTGACCACTGAAAACAGAATATCCTTTGTGGACTGCACCTAACAGCAATCTCTGTGGATGGTTGGTTGAAAGCAGGCCATCAATTTGGCAGATTAAGCTTCCAGATTATGAGTACCTTCAGAATAGAATCACAAACACAAGGCCATTGGCCCTGAACACAAAGAATCGTGTTTCAACTTTACCTTTATGGTAACCCTGTGCAGACGTGAGGTATTTGTTTTTACAAATCATGATGCTGTTGCTGAAAACCTATTAAATGAAATACATGTTTAACAAAGTGCTATTGTTAAGTAACTATTATTATTATTATTATTATTACCCTAACTCATTTTAAATCTACATGTTCATGTTCCTGTTTCTTATAGGTTTTTAGATGCTTTTTAGATGCTTTTTCCTCTTTTCCTCCCCTCCTTCCTCTCTTGCACCCTCATTTCCTTTTTTTATTTTTTTCTTTGTTTTTTTCTTTATTCTGTGTTGTTTTGTTCAGTGGTGATTTAATTTACATGTTCCCCTGCTCAAGGAATTCCTCTTAGTTATCTTTACAGATAGCTTAAATGATTTGCAAAAAAAATGTCTCCACAGCACAATATTCAACTCACTTCTTAACCAGCATGATACTTAAGCTACAAAATGGGAAAAAACACAGCTGAATTGTAGAATACTATAGAGTTGAATTCCTTCAAACTTCAGCCCAGTCACATACTTGGATGGTGTTTTCTGGTTTGGCTTATTTTCATATTGGTTCACTGCTGAGCACATGGAGAGATTTAAAAATTACCTCTTGATGTGACAGCTGCTTTGGGTCATCTGTTATAAACCTTACCTTGCAATCCTTAATACATTACCTTCTCAAGGACATTAGTACTAGAATTTCTTTGGCTCCCAAGAAGACTATGTTTCTCTACATTTCAGGTACAATTAGGATGCAGATTTGTGTATTATTGCAGTTTTTATTTCCTGATAACAAGTAAAAGATAAAGAAATGGCATTTGGATAAAGGTTAGTACTTTGGACCTTCACCATGGTGTGCTTGTTGGACGGGAGCAAGAAAGTGGATCATATGTCTAAAAAGATTCCAGAACAGCTCTCTCTCCAGAAATACAAACAAGTGCACAGTTCAGTGACCTTTCTGAATATTTATTGGCATCAACAAACACTTTGGCAAGTGTTTTATGTCATGCTTTTGAATGAAAAAAATTTTAAATGAAAAGGAAAATGAATCTGTTAGGTTTTATTACTTCTTTGGAATGTTTCCTTTCTTTGGTTATACTAAGTGTCTCAAGGAGATGGGCTTGTTTTTTTCTGATGAATGAACACAAATATTCTATCACTTTATTGGCTATCATCAGAGAAATTGTAGATGATTGTAGAAATCTCTATGTTTTTATGCAATAAATCAACAGTTTTATTCCTGTATTTGCCTATAGTTTTAGTGTAAATTTTACTTGGGGAAAAATATAAACTTAACAGACAAATTAGTAATGATAAAAATGATTAAAACTTTTATTCTCTGTTATTGAAGAATCAAAACTTTGGGCTAATTGATTTACAGTTTTGGAAACTATTTCATATCTGCCACAGTATCCACATTAAGAAAAGTTATCAATATTCAGTGATCAGATTACTGTCCCATTTTTTTTCTTCCCACTAAAACAATCAAAATTTAGGTTGACTCTGTCCAATTCAACATCTGTTTATTCAAGTGGGCTTATGAGAGAATGAAAATGTCTATGGTGTTTTTAAAACTGGATTTATGTCAGAGCCATTTTTATTTCATTTTATTTTATTTGTTCAAAACTGAGAAAGGATAATCTAGAGAAAATTTTCCCGGTCATAGAATTTGCACAAGTTTATACTGAGAAGATTTACTATGAGAATGCCCTGGTCATAGTTCATTGTCAAAGGTTGGTGAGCTAATTCAACTTCCTCTGAAAGAGGGTTTATAATTTTATGTGGTCAAATACAAAGTTTTTTGCAACAAATATTTTACAAAAGTACAATTTGCAATAAATTGGCTTTTGAGATAACATAGTCTTAAGGTTAATGGATATTATGAACAAACATCTGTGTAGTGAACAGGGGAATTTCACATAAGGGCTTATTATCCTTTGTCAAATTCACAAACAAAACACGGCAAAGACGAGTCTAAGGCCTGACCTACTGGACAAGCAAAGCCACAAGAAACCACGTTTAGATTTATACAGTTTGTTCCTTTTTTTAGTTTACTGGTACATTTGTATATGTATGGTATATAATATTTACAGCCTTTCTGGGAAGTCAGTA
>PVJX010047634.1:0-11797 GCA_004027295.1 Dolichotis patagonum
CATGTGTTTCTTACCTTTGTATTTTTGTTTGTACTTTTGTGTTTTGTTTGCTTGTAGATATTTAATTTTTTTCTTTAATTTCCTCTGTGACCCACTGATTGCTCAAGAGTGTATTACTCAGTTTCCACGTGTTTGTGAGGTTTTTGCAGTTGCTTTTATCATTAATTTCTAGTTTCATGGCAGTATGATCTGATATCATGCATCGGATAATTTCAATTCTTTTGTATTTACTTAAATATGTTCTGTGGGCTAGTATATAGTCTATTTTAGAGAATGTCCCATGTACTGCTGAGAAGAATGTATATTCTGATGTTGTTGGATGGAACAGTCTGTATACGTCTATCAAGTCCATTTGTTTACAGGTGTCATTCAGTTCTGTTATTTCTGTGCTGATTTTCTGTCTAGTTGATATTTCCATTTTGTCAATGGTATGTTAAAGTCTCATGTTATAATTGTGTTGTTGCTTATTTGATTTTTCATTTCAGTTAATATTTGCTTTGTATAGCTGCATGCTCTGGAATTTCGTGCATATATATGTAAGATTGTTATCTCTTCCTCTTGAAGTTTTCCCCTATGTATGTAATGACCTTCTTTATATCTTTGCATCATTCTTGGTTTGAAGCTCACATTGTCTTCAAACAAAATAGCTACCCCTAGGGTTTTTTTTTTTGTTTCCTCTTGCATGGAGTATTGTTTTCCATCCTTTGACTTTCAGTCTATGGGTTTCCTTTTGGGTTAGATGGGTTTGGGTTTATTGCATATAGCATAAGGTTGGATGTTGTTTCTTGATCCATTCTGCCAGTCTGTTTCTTTTGATTGGTGAGTTGAAGCTATTTACATTAATGATTATAACTGTTATGTATTGGCTTATTGTTGACATGTTATTTTTCTGCTGTTGTATCTTTAGCTTTGCATTTTGATTAATTATCTCCCTTGCTTGGTGTTTTTTATCCTATGTGTATCTAGAATGTCTTTCAGTATTCTTTGTAGAGTTGGCTTAGTGATCATGAATTTTTTCAGCTGTTCTTTGCATGGAAGTATCTGATTTCTCCATCCATTTTGAAGGACAGTTTTTCAGGGTATGACAGTCTCTATTGGAAGAAATACTTCACTCCATGCTCTTCTTGACTTCATTGTTTGTGTTGAGAAGTCTGCTGTGATTCTTATAGGTTTTCCTTTATAGGTGATCTGTCTTTTCTCTCTAATAGTTTTTAGTGTTCTGCTCTTATGGTGGGTTTCTGGGATGGTGATTATTATGTGTCTGGATGTAATTTTATTTTGGTTATGGCTATTTGGTGTTCTATATGCTTCACTAGTCCATATGTCAGTTTCCTTTCTCATGTTTGGGAAATTTCAGCTATTACTTCTGTAAATAGTCTCTTGATATCATTTGGGCTTTTCCCTTCTTTTTAATTTATCCCTATTAATCTTATGTTATTTTTCTTTGCGTCATCTTGCAGCTGTTGAACTGGTATGTACTGATTCTTTCTTATTTTTACAATGTCTTTCCTGTTCACTAGCTGTGATTTTATCTTTGAGGTCTGAAATTCTATCTTAAATTTCATTGAGGCATTTTTGACAGCTTTCAATAGAATTTTTGATTTCCTGTATATCTCTGTAAGTCTACCTTATGTATTCTGTTTGTTTCTTATAGTGTTCATTCAGGGATTCTATCTCTTTTTTTCTCTCTAATTTTTTAGTTGTATTTTTCACTAGATGTGTTTACTATTATTTTCACTACTTTTATCATTTCTTCTTTTACATGGGCAATTATTTCTGAATGCTTTTCTCCATAGCTTCCCCTTGTTGCTTCTTTATTTCGGTTGATATCATTTCAGTTATTTCAGGTGTATGGCTTCTATTTTCTTCTATGTACATGCCTCCTAGCCTTTCTTGCAATGGGCTGGTGATTTGAGCCTTCCTTTTGGTCTTTCCTTTTATCATTTTTATATATTTCCTTGCTTTGTGCAGTGTTCCAACGCTTCCTCTGCATGTGTGGTGAATCCCCTCCTGCACCCTCAGCTCCTGGAACAGTTTGGGCTCCCACAGGTTCTTGGCTCCATAAATTGAAAGGCAGAACCTGGGCTTGGTGAACTGGGACTGAGGGAAACTCTGCGGCTCACTCCCCTGTCCTAGGGGTGTGGGTATGAACTCAACCGCTGGGAGAGCTGGTCTGAAGCTTCCCCAAGCCAGACAAATAGGGCAAAGAGACCCCTGCGTGGTCTCTGCCTCCTGAACTGAAAGAAGACTGCTGGGCGTGCTTCACATAGGCCATGGAACTTCCAGGGCTCAGTCCAGTGTCCCTCGTAGCTTGTTAGAAACTCAATCACTGGGAGTGCAGGTCTTCAACTCTCCAGTTGCCAGCCTGGTGGCACTGGGACTCAGCTCGCGTGGTCCTAACTCACCTGCAGGCTCTTGGCTTCCTCGAGATTTTCAATCATACAAGTAAGTGCATGCCTATGGAGAAATTCTCATCTCTTTTTCTATTGTCCCATTCCTCATGGAAATGGAAAATACCGTGAAGAGAAGAGCAAAGATGTCATTATTATGCAGGTACTAATTTAATAATTTTTTCATATCACATTTACTGAAATGAATGATATTTCCTTTAAAATATGTTATTAGATTTTTTTCTAGAACAACTAAAAATGATATTTTCCAAAAAAATAAAAGCCCACACCTCCATTTTCTTATTTCAATATCCATCATGGATTTTAAAAAAGAGTATTATTAACCTCCTTTCATCATTTCTGTTAATATACTTGGTCATATTAATGACATAGATTTCACATATCCTTACTTTTTGCTTCTATACTCTTCTTGACATAGGCCAGGCACCAATGTTATGTTTGATTTAGGGAATATATGTGACTTTCATATACAATCTGCTTTCAGCAGAGTATAATCTCAATGAGCAGATTTCTTTTTCTGCTTTTCCACAAGTCAGATGAACTAGGAAGACCAAATACAATAACATAAAGGAAAGTCAGTGACATAGAGCTGCATTCTATTATATATTATAGGTAAGATATAATTCACTTGTCTAAAAACTCATAAAATTAGTCCAGTATTATTTGGATGTGAGTGAAACAATAAAAAGCATGACACATTGTTGACATGTAATATTGAAATATTCAACTAATACAATTAAATATTATTAAAACTTCAAATGTAGAGATGAGGCAGAGCGGAAACATAAAACTGAGACTGAAGATTTTCATATACAATAATTACCACTTTGGAAATACTTTCATTTTATGTTATAATATCATGGCACACTATCACCCCTTTTCTGTAAGTGTTCTGTTATATTTTGTGGCAGATTCATGACTCAGGTTCACAACCTAATTAGCATGGCTTCTTTTCTGCCATAAATATACTGACAAAGATTATGCAGTGTACCATGCAATGAAATATGGCATGCCTTCTTCCTACAAACTGGATAGATTGTACCCTAATGTAAATTGTATATATAATTATATATGTAAATTGTATATGCAATTTGTATATGCAATATATAATGGTATATGCAATATGTAAATTGTATATGCAATTCTATATGTAAATTATATTTACATATAGAAAAAATATACTCAACAATAGAAGTGTATAAGTTAATGGTTTAAGAAATAGCTTTCTTTAACTTGCAAGATACTAAAAAGATTAAAATCAAAAGTTTTAATTTAAGAATTTTGCTTATTAAATATCTCTAATTTAAAAAATAATACTTATTCTAGTAGATAAGTGTAGATAATCCTAAAGAAGGTAAGTGGATGGATCTTGCAACAATTGTCTTATGTAAAATTAATTGAACACATATGTGTGAATGTTGCATTGCATCCATGATGTGAAAACTGAAAGTGTAAATATATAATAGATATTGTGAATTAGGAAGAAATTGTTCAAAAGTAAATGTGAATAGAGGTGGGAAACAGGTAAAAAAAATTGAGAAAAAAAGGATAAAATTAAAAAAGTTTTCTCAATAGTGAAGGGAAGAGGATTTGAAGGGATATGAAGGGAATAGGGGCTAAGATATATCATGTGCATAATTCCTATCATGAATGTGATAATTATGTATACCTAAATTACACCAATTAAATATAAAAACAGAATATTAATTAAGGTAAAAGAAAAATATCACAAATCAGTTGAATACCAAACATAGAAATCAAGTCAATTTGATAGATATAGAGAAAATTCCTATAAAATATAAATGATTTCATATTAATTTGTTGAAAATATAGTAAAACTCACAAATTGAAGGAAAGCAGTTCACACAAATTTCCAAAGGAAACAAATAAGATTTTTCCACCTCTGTTTTATTTTGAAATTATTAGTACACAAAATATTGTAAATAAAACTATTTTCACATTATCACAAATTCTAAACATAGAAGAAATAAACAAGAGAAGAATAATATTGCATAGAATATTTATGTAGGTTATTAATACAAAACAAATGTAAGCATAGTGACACATCTCACATAAAAATTATATTTAAATAAGACAAACAGAAATATTAAATCAACCACTCAGATTAAATTCTATGTAGAACACAATTATCCCTTTATTTGACACATAAACTAATTTCAGTGCCATTGTAAATTCAAAATCATTTGTTATGAGGTGAAATTAGCCAAACCAAGGATTTGAAATATAACAAGACAGGGAAATTCTGCAGAAAAAGCTTCAGACAGGAGTGAGGAATGATATACTAAACCAATTACCAAAATAAGGTTTAATCAACATATTTTTATTTTGAAAAGAATAAAAGCAAATGAGACAAAACAAAATGGAGTCAGCCAAAACAAAAACATGGACATAGTACATGACTTAAAACCAAAATACAAGGTGATCAACAATGGTTACCATAATGCCTCTTGTTACCTTCATAAGAATTACCCATATTATCAGGCATAATAAAATTGACAAAAACAGTATAGAACAAAATCAATAAAAACAAAACATTGGGGACATTATAGAACTTAAAAAGAAGATAACAGTGAAATTAGAATGGGTATCACAGTGAATCTTATATCTTTGAAGTAGTTGCCTATTCCCTCAGACTTGATAATATCAGACAAAGCAGATTTGAATAAAATCAGTTGAAACAAGACAGTGATCAAACAAAATAGATTAGAATAACGTCAGTCAAGACAAGAGAGTGAAAGCAAACTCACAGGTGAAAATACCGTATGGTCTCCCTAGTATGAAAATTGGTAAGAGTACATAAGATTTTATGGTAGTCATGATTCCCCATTACATAGATTTGAAGACTTTTAATGTTTTCATTCATCAGTTGGAATGGTTTTATTGTGTTTTGTTTGACTTTATTATGTGTGAGAGTATGAACAGCTGTTTTGAAGAAAACAAAACATTATGACAGCCATTGCTGATTTAATATTGTCTTGCTTTGAAGTTATACCATGCTTTTATTCTTCTATTACCATCAGTTCTATCATGTTAGGTCTTATTGGGATTTTAATATATGTGATAGTATAAACAAATTTTTTATTGAAAATGAGATATTATAGTAGCCATTGATCATTCTCTGTTATTTGGTTCAGAATGCCTAGTAATTTCTTTCATTCTTTTGAATGGTTTTATACTAATTTTATGCTTGATATTATTGTATAACAAACTATGTTCATCTATAGCAAAGAAAGAGATATTATGATAGCTTAAAAAAGAGTGAAAGCAATACAGGGCTTCAAATTAACTTAATATAAAATAAAAAAATGTTTACCATAGTATATCCTGCTATCTTAGGAATACCTGTCCGTGCCATCACATTTAGTACAAGTAGATAAACTGGAACAGAATAAAACCAAACTAAACTGAGTTATGAAAACAATATAAGTTTCAAATCATGATACAAAATTAACAATGGCCACAGCCTTCACTTTTTATACAATTCCTCCTCTTTCATTTTCACAGAGTACTTGTACATTTTGTATCTAACTATTTAGTTTTTAAATCAGGAAGGCAACCTGACATTTACCTAAGTGATTATGAACATTTTTACACCTGAGCATGATTTCAAGTTGTATCCATTTACATACAAGAGCCTCAAGGCTTTCCTTCCTTATATCTGAGTAGTTTTATTTTGTACAAATATTTTTTCCAACTAATCTGCAGCTGATGGGCAAGCTACCCCCAATTTTCTGGTTCCTTATCACATAGAGCATTGTTTTATTGTCTTTGACTTTCAGTGTTTGAACACTTTTTCAGGTTAATTATAATTCTCATATAGAGCATATTGATGGAAACTATCTCCTGATCCACTCTGCCTGTGTTTATTTTTATTGATGCATCAAGACAATTCATATTAGTGATTATGACCAACTTTCTCTACCTCATCTTTGCCATGCTATTTTTCTGACATTGGTTGTCTACTTTTCCCCTTATTCCATTGTCTGCCCCATTTAGTGTGCCCCCTCTGCCACTGTTCTTGAAACAATGGTCTTTTTCCTCTCTCTCTCTAGAATGTCCTTCAGCATTTTTTGTAGGGTTTAATTGGTGGTTATGAACTCTCCCAGTTCCTTTTTGTCATGCAAGCATTTTGTTTCTCCATTAATTTTGAAAGATAATTTTGCAGGATATATTAATGTGGGTTGGAGGTTATTTTCTTTCAGGGCTTGGAATACTTCACTCCAAGCTATTCTTGATTTGAAGGTTTGTGTTGAGAATTCTGTTGTGACTCTGATTAGTTTTCCTTTATATGTGATCTGTTTCTTTTCTCTATCAGCTTTTAATATTCTGTGTTGAATTTCTGTGATCTTGATTATTATATGCTTTGTATAGATCAGTTTTGCTTATAGCTGGCTGGAGTTCTGTCTGCCTCAGTTATCTGAATATCATTTACTTTTCCTATTCTTGGGAAGATTTCTTTAATTCTTTCTGTAAATAGCCTTTGTAGTTCATTTGTATTTACCCCTGCTTCTTCATTCACATTTTTTATTCTTAAGTTTGAGATCCTCTTGTCATCTTCTAACCTTCGTATTGTTAATTACTTGTTCCTTATTATTTTTAAGAGATCTTTCCTTTCACAATCGCAAGCTGCAAACCTGTCTTCAAGATTTGATAGTCTATCTTTAGTTTCTTTCAAGCAGTTTTGCCAGCTTTCAATGGAATTTTTAATTTTCTGGTAATTTCTTTGGATCTGTTTCACGTATTCAATTTTTTGTAATATTTTTCATTGAAGGTTTCCCTCCTTTTTCTATGCTCCTCCATTCTTCCATCTGTATCTTCTTGAAAGGTGCTTAGCAATTCTTTTATTAATTTTCTTGTATCTTCCATTACTTGCAATAGTATTTTTGTTTTAAGTTTCTTTTTAGTTTCACCAAGTTGTTTCTTTATATCCATTTGTGTTAATTCAGAAACTGCAGGTGTCAGACTCCTGCTCTCTTCTGTGTTTATATCTCCTGGACAAGTAATGCTTGGGTTGGAGACTGAGGCATGAGACTACCTTTTGCTTCTTTCTCTTGTCATGTTCCTAGTATCTTTTGGACAAGTGAGTAGTGGTGTCCCTGGCACTTCCTGTATTGGCTATAATTATGCTGAACCATGTTGGCTAGGGATTTCTGCTGTTTGCTGCATTTTCCAATCTGCAAGTGACTTCTGGAGTTTAAGAAGTGGTGAGGCAGGCTGGCCCCTTTATACCAAGCTGATTAAACACAGGGAGTCTTCCCTAAGTTTGTGTATGCTGGGCAGATGGAGTTGGTTAGGGATAGATTTAGTTAAATCTCAGTGCTGGCTATTAGACCACACACAGGGGAGGGAGTCAGTCCAAGCAATTTTCACAAGTCTGCTTGAAGCCAGATGCAGTTATGGTTCTGGGTTTATCCTGTCTGACTCCAAAATGGGACTGTGACACTCCCATGGGAAGACTGAGTTCCCCTCACTCACTTGCAGCCAGTGCAGTTCTCTGGTCTCCTGCTCCCCTCCACCACCACGACTCCCACCAAGACCTTCAGGATTCAAGCCACCAGCTTCGCTGTTACTGTGCATCTCTGCATTCCAGTGGTGCTTCTCACACAATGGGACCAGCTCTAGTGAAAGTGCCTCCAGCTAACACCTTCTGTTTAATTTTTTCTTTTCTTTTTTTATTCTTTCTGTGGGCTTTGATTCTCACTTTAATTTCTTCCTAGATTGAGGGGATCCATTTCTTTTCTCCTGATCTTATCCAGAATGCTATATTCCAGCATCTGAGTTGTTTCTCTCAGACAGGCTGTTTATTTTGCTGCTTATTGTTCTGTAATCTTCACAGAACCCTCCTAACGAGCATATTCGAGGAACACTAATTCTCGAAGAAGAAAAAGCATAAAGAAATACATCACAGGATTATGAAGTATAATGATCTGCAGTTAAAAATTACCATAGAAATAATGAATAGACATGATTGAAAAGGACAAGTAGAATATAAGGAAAAAAATAAAGCAATATATTCAAACTCAACAACAAATGTAAGAACTTGTTGCAGACTTACTGGAAGAAGAAATTTCCACAATGCAATTCAAAGTGAAAATGTGATTATTACAGATGATAGTAATGTTTAAATTAGTAGAGAAAATGTAAGTCAGTTGATTAATGATGTAAGCCTCATGTTTTAATCTAATAATTAACAAAGAAAATGCTACAGACCAGGTCTAGAAGCTCTATATATTTTAGGAATAATGTATTTTATTAACTAATGTTTCTTTTTGCAACAATGTGTTTTATCTCTGAACTCAGGCTGAGAAATTATCTCTGGTCTGAATAATTCATGTAACACTTAGGGACAAAGATGCATCCCAGAACCTGTGCACTGGAGGCCAAGATGGAGAAGACCTCCATGGTCACAATCACTGTCCCCTTGCTGCTGTGGTACACAGGAGAAAGGTGACCCACACACTGTAAAACACCAGCATGCTGAGTGCCAGGAATTTAGCTACACTGAATGTGTCATGCAGGTTCCTGGCCAGGGAAACCACAGTGAAGCTGATCAGGGCCAGGGATCCCAGGTATCACATTGCAAAGTAAAAGGCAGTGAGGGAGCCCTCGTTGCACATGGTTATGATGTGGCCATGTTCAGAGTGTGCATCTGTGTCAATGTAGGGTGGATTTGTCCCCATCTGGACTGTACAGTGAGTTGGATCAGGGAACAGATGGGGATGATGTAGTTTGGTGCTCCTGATACCAGCAACTGCCTCATCCTTCTTCTTGGAGCAGTGACTTTAAAGGAAAGACCTACAGTTATGGTTTTGGCCAAGACAGTAGAAATAGCTGCAGTGAAGACAATTGAAATGTGAGGTGCTAGAGGATGCAGGTGGCTGTGTTGGGATGAACAATGACTATCAAGGAACAAAGAAACAGAAGGTTAGGGAGATAAACAGGATATAACTGAGAACCTGGTTATTGGCCTTGACAATGCGAGTGTCTCACTGCTTTACAAAGAACCCAAGAACCACTGCTATGAATACTGTGAGACTCAGGGTGGTGCCAGGCAGAACGATCCCCATGGGGTCTTCATGAGCCAAGAAAATCATGTACTTTTGGAGGTACTAGTCTTGCTGTAATTTGCCATAGTCACCATCAGGACACTTTGTACACTGCTCCAGATCTACTGAGAAATTCGAATGGTCATTAATTTACTTTCATTTATTCTCCCTCTATTGCTCACCCATGTACAGAGCTTGTAGTACTTCTTGAGCCAAATTGTCATTTTTTGTTTCTGTTTCTTTTCAATTTTTATTTAAAATGTCTTATTCCAATTTTTACTCCTGAGTATTGAATTCAGGATTTTGTACTGAGCTACATTCCCACTGCTTTTGTTTATTTACTTAGTTTTTTTTTAAAAAAAGAGCCTTGATAAGTAAGTTTTTTTTAAAAAAAAGTAACATTTTTCATGCTATACTCAAATTTGTTAATTTTTTCCCCAACCTCCCAGTGTGCTGGGATTTCAGGTCTTTATCAACATGCTCAGCTCTTCAGTTGCATTTTCTAGATACCAAGTGTATTAGTCATTTTTTTACTAGAGAAAACAGATATAACAAGATATATACAAATGTACAAGAAATGACAAATTGGCTTATGATTGTTACCCACAGAGAAAGATGAGGAATAGTGCAGAGGGTGTCTACATACTGGAGGCCGAAGCATTCAATCCAAGGTCTGCAGTTCACCATAGTGTCTTGTGCAACTCCACACCAGCAGGCTGGTGGGTCTGCAACTGAAGCCCAAAGGCTCTACAATGCTGAAGAGTCTATGCCTGAAATCTTAACAGTCTACACTGGAAGCCAAGAGAAAAGTTCCAAACCAAATGCAAAGACTTGAACTTCTCCAAAAATAGGATACATTCATCCTTCTTCCTTCCCTTTCATACCTCCAGGTGATGAGCCACCCTATGATGTGTCTTCTACACCCTTGGTGTAGAGTTGCTAAACTCATTTATTTAAGCTTCTAAATGCCTCATTGACACAATCCATCAACCACTACACCAAGCAAAAGAATATTTCATTTACAGTATCTCCCACTGAATACTCTATTTTATTATAGTTCTCCATTTTCACAAAAGAGTAAAATATGTGCCTTCTTACAGCTATCTTCTATCTACAAGTCCTACTTAATAGATTTATTCAATGAATAACCACTTGAGAAACTCAAATAATATAGTAAGTTCTGAGGTTATGATATACATTACACACTGTCCATGAGGAAATCTTCTTTCATCCAACAAAGTTTTTTGGTTTTATGAAAAACCATATTGAAATTTGTACAATAGAACTTTTGTCAATGGAATCTGCAGAACCAGTTGTAAGACAGTAGTATCTTATCATTGTTGACCATTTACACAGACACGTGTTCTTTAATCAATTACTCTGGTTTATCATTAGAAACTTTTCTGTGTTGTAACATAAGATCCTTCAGGAAGATGATTATTTTTATCTCTAGATATTTCATACTTTAAGAATTGTTGAATATTAATTTGTAGAGCATTATCTATGAATTTTTAATGACTGAGTTGTAGAAATAAGTTACTTTTCACCTTAATTTATCTGCCATCACTGCTACATACCATTATTAGTTTACATGGGTTTAATACTAGCAAAAAAACAACGTAGAAAAATTATCTCATATACACTCTTCTAGTAGATGATTATGTATAAATGTTTTTCTGAGTATGTTGTAGCAGCAGGGAAATGTAATATAATGTGAGGTAAAAGATGTCACAAGGAAAATTCTATAATTTTTGCTTTCAAAATTTAACTGCAATATTAAATGTTGCTTTTGTTTATTTTTAAATCATGGTAAGAATTTTGATTTTGTATATCTTCTTCATTCATCACTATTGTTTCACTTTTCAAAGAAGTAGTGCACTAAATTATATCTCATAGGCTAAATTTGGGCATGGATTCTGTCTTTCTAATAGAAGTCTCAGTTTGGAATGGAATATGCCAATTTGGTTCCCAAAGAAAGCTACCTGTAAGCTTAGCTTCTTGTAACAACATTGCCATCTGTGGGTAACACAAAATAGCTCTTCTGTCTTTTTTTGAAGTATTAACTTGTTTACGTTTGCAGTACGCGATGAATACATTCACTGTGGAGAATTCGTATATGTACATAACACATCTTAATTAATGTTCCCTAGCCTCCACTCCCTGTTATTTTTCCAGCCTCTGACTCATTTATTTATGTTACAAATACCTAAATAGTCAATTATATATACACATTGAAAACCAGAATAATAGGGCCGGGGATTTAGCTTAGGGGCTTAAGCACCTGCCTGGCAAGTGTGAGGTTGTGAGTTTAATCCCAGG
>PVJX010047635.1:0-11799 GCA_004027295.1 Dolichotis patagonum
ATGAAAGTGAAGATAGACTTTCAGACCTTGAAGACAAGATTGCAGCTAGTGAACAGGAAAGGAAAGATCTTTTAAAAATAACAAGGAATCAGGAAATAACTAAATGGTTGCAAGATGATGCAAAGATAAACAACACAAGATTAATAGGTATAAATGAAAAAGAAGGTGACAACACAAATGATATCAAGAGGCTATTTACTGAAGTAATAGCTGAAAATTTCCCAAATGTGAGAATGGAAACTGGCATACAGATTAGTGAAGCATATAGAACTCCAAATATCCATAACCAAAATAAAACTACACCCAGGATTAAAATAAGCAACATTCCAGAAATCCAACATATAAGAACACAATATTGAAAGCTGTTAGAGAGAAGAGACAGATTATCTATAAAGGAAAGCCCATCAGAATCACAGCAACTTCTCAACAAAACAATGAAGTCAAGAAGAGCATGGAATGAAGTATTTCAGATCCTAAAGGAAAGTGACTTCCAACCCAGATTGATGTACCCTGCAAAACTGTCTTTCAAAATGGATGGAGAAATAAGATATTTCCATGACAAAAAACAGCTGAAAAACTTCATAACCACCAACTAACCCTGCAAAGAACACTGAAAGATATTCTAGATAGACAGAAAAAAAAACACTAAGCAAGGCAAACAATTAAACAAGGGAAAGGTAAAGAATCAACAGCAGAAAGATAACATGTCAAAAATAAACCAATATATATTAGCTATAACCATTAATGTAAATGGCCTCAATTCACCAATTAAAAGAAACAGACTGACAGAATGGATCAGGAAACAACATCCGACCATATGTTGTATACAACAAACCCATCTAACCTAAAAGGAAACTCTTAGACTGAAAGTCAAAGGATGGAAAACAGTACTTCATGCAACAGGAACAAAAAAGAAAAAAAAAAGCAGGTATAGCTATTCTGTTTACAGACAATGTGAACTTCAAACCAAGAATGATCAGAAGAGATAAAGAAGGTCACTACATACTAGTTAGGGGAAGACTTCAAGAAGAAGAGATAACAATCTGAAATATATATGCACCAAATATGAGAGCACCCAGCTATACAAAACAAATATTAACAGAAATAAAAATGCAAATAAGAAATAACACAATTATGATAGGCAACCTTAACACCCCATTGACACAAAGGGACAGATCAACTAGACAGAAAATCAGCAAAGAAATAGAAGAACTGAATTATGCCTGTGAACAAATGGACTTAATGGATGTATACAGAGTGTTCCACCAACAACATCAGAATATACATTCTTCCCAGCAGCACATAGCACGTTCTTTAAAATAGATCATAAACTAGCCCACAGAACATGCTTAAGTAAATGCAAAAGAATTGAAATTATCCCACGCATGTTATTGGATCATAACACCATGAAACTAGAAATTAATGACAAAAGAAACTGCAAAACCCCCACAAACACATGGAAATTGAATAATATACTCCTGAGCAATCAGTGAGTCACAGAGGAAATTAAAGGAGAAATTAGACAATGTCTAGAAGCAAATGAAAATACAAATACAACTTTGCAGAACCTGTGGGATGCAATGAAAGCAGTCCTCAGAGGAAAATTTATTGCGGTGAATTCCCACATTAGGAAAACAGAATGAACACAAATAAACAACCTGATGCTACACCTCAAACATCTAGAACAAGAAGAGCAAATCAAGCTAACAGCCAAAAGAAGGAAAGAAATTATAAAGATCAGAGCAGAAATCAATGCAATAGAGACTAAGAAAACTATACAAAGAATCAATGAATCAAAGAGTTGGTTCTTTGAAAGAATAAATAAAATTGATAACCACTAGCCAACCTTATTATTAAAAAACAGAAAGAAACAAATGCAAATTCATGCAATAATAATGAAAAGGGTGCAATCACTATAGTCCCTGTGGAAATACAGAAGATCATTAACACCTATTTCAAAAACCTCTACTCTCATAGGTTTGATAACACAGAAGAAATGGATCAATTCTTAGAAACATATGAATTACTGAAACTGGATAAAGAAGATGTAAAACTGCTGAATAACCCAATTTCAATTAATGAAATTGAAAATGTAATTAGAACCTTACCAACAAAGAAAAGCCTAGGTTCAGATGTATTCACTGCAGAATTCTACAAGAAATACAAAGAACACTTAATGCTGACACTCCTGAAACTCTTCAATGAAATTGAAAGGGAAGCAATTCTCTCTAACTCATTTCTGGAAGCAAGTATTATTCTAATACCAAAACCAAAGAAAGACCCAATCAAAAAAGCGAACTACAGGCCAACATCCCTAATGAATATAGATGCAAAAATTCTCAATAAAATATTGGCAAACAGAATGCAGCAAATCATCAAGAAGATTATACACCACGACCAAATGGGATTCATCCCAGGAATGCAGGGATGGTTCAACATACATAAATCAATAAATGTAATCCACCACATCAACAGAGGCAAAAATCAGAATCATGTGATCATTTTTATAGATGCAAAAAAACCTTTCGATAAGGTCAACACTGACTCATAATAAGAACCTTACAGAAAATTGGAATAGATGGTCTTTACCTCAATCTGATAAAAGCCATCTATGACAAGCCAAACAACCAGCATCATATTAAGTGGCCAAAAACTGAAAGTCTTTACCCTAAAATCAGGCACAAAACAAGTATGTCCATTATCACCACTCCTATTCATTATAGTGCTGGAAACACTAGCCAGAGCAATTAGAAAAGAGAGAGAAATAAAAACAGTAAGGATAGGAAAAGAAGAAGTTAAATTATCATTATTTGCAGATGACATTATACTGTACATAGAAGACCCCCAAAACTCCATTGAAAGACTCCTAGGTATAATAAATAAATTCAGTAATGTAGCTGGATACAAAGTCAACACTCAAAAATCAATAGCATTCCTATACACTAACAACAAAGTCACTAAGAGAGAAATAAGAGAAGCCACATCCTTCATAATAGCATCCAAAAAAATGAAATACTTATGAATCAATCTAACAAAAGAAGTAAAAGATCTGTTCAGGGAAAATTATAAAACCCTGAAAAAACAAATTGAAGAGAATCTCAGAAAATGGAAAGACATCCCTTGTTCATGGATAGGAAGAACAAATATTGTAAAAATGGCCATTCTCCCAAAATGTTTATACAGATTTAATGCAATCCCAATCAAAACACTACTAGCATACCTCACAGATCTAGAGAAATCATTCCTAAAATTCATCTGGAACCAGAAGATACCTATAATAGCAAAGGCAATTCTACATAACAAAGGCAAGGCAAGAGGCATCACAAACCCTGACTTGAAGTTATACTACAAAGCTACTGTAATAAAATCAACATGATACTGAAAGAAAAACAGACCTGAAGATCAATGGAATAGATTAGAAGATACAACTACAACTACAAACACACTCAGCCACATTATCTTTGATAAAGGGACCAAACATGTTTACTGGAAGAAAGATAGTCTCTTTAATAAATGGTGTTGGAAAAATTGGCTATCCATATGCAAAAGACTAAAACTAGAACCATGCCTATAACCATGTACTAAGCTAAAGTCTAAATGGATCAAAGATCTAAATATTAAAACAGAAACACTAAATCTGTTGGAAGACAAAGTAGGTAGTAATCTTGAAGACATAGGGGTAGGCAGGGAATTCACGAACAAGAATCAAACCACACAAGAAATACTTCCCAGAATCAATAACTGGGATCACATCTTATTAAAGAATTTTTGCACATCAAAAGAAATCTCTAGCATGGTGAAAAGAAAACCCAAAAATTGGGGAAAAAATCTTAGTGAACTGTCCGTCAGACAAAGGACTTCTGTCCAGAACATATAAGAATTAAAAAAAAAATCAGACCCCTGAAATTCAAAGACCCAATCCAAAAATGGGCATCTGAAACAAATACACAATTCTCAGATGAAGAAATACAAATGGCAAATACATATATGAAAAAATGTTCAGCATCATTAGTCACTAGAGAGATGCAAATTAAAACCACACTGAGTTTCCATCTCATATTAGAAAGAGTGACCAGGATAAAGAAAACTACCAACAACAAATGCTGGAGAGGCTGCGGGGAAAAAGGAACACTTATGCACTGTTGGTGGGAGTGTAGACTGGTGCAACCACTGTGGAGGTCAGTCTGGAGGTTCCTTGAAAAGCTGGGACTGGAAGCCCCATTTGACCCAGCTATTCCACTTCAGGGCATATTCCCAGAAGAATTGAAAGCATCATACCACATGGTGGTATATGTGCACCCATGTTTATAGCAGCACAATTTGTAATAGCCAGATCTTGGAAAACAACCTAAATGCCCATCAACTGAGGAATGGATAAAAAGATGTGGTATTTCTATACAATGGAGTACTACTCAGCTATAAAGAATGATCACATTGAGATATTTATAAATAAATGGATGCAACTTGAGACCATACTCATAAGTGAATTAAATCAAACCCACATGTGTAAATACTGTATAGTATCCCTAGTATAAGAAATGGTAAGAGTATATAAGATACAAAAACCTCAAAAAATACAGTGAAAGGATAAGAATCTGCTCAAAGGGGAAAAATAATATCTCAGGGAAAAGGAGGAAAAAGAAAAATACAGGGAAAAGAAAGAAAAATATCTAAAATTATATAAACACACTTAGGATAGCTAAGATGATTGTGCTACAAATTCTATAAGTTCTTAGAACAAAACAGTTAACATTCATAGGATTGGGACAATTGTGTATGTTAGTGTATGATGATCTGAGGAAGTCTTGAAGATTATTATGTAAAATAACAACCCTAGAGATTATCCTACCACCTTGTTTTGAAGGCCTATATTGTCAGTGTTTGGGGCTCTTTGCTATTGTTATTTATTTGTTTTTTTTGTTTCATGTTTTTCTAGTAATTTGTTTTGTTTGTTTAGTTTTGTTTTTCCCTCTAATACAGAAAGGATAGGTGTACATGTAGAGACTTATACATGCATAAAACTTCTCCTAAATAGTTTATGAGACTCCATAATATAATGCATGATGAAATGAATAGCTACTTTGAAGAAAAACAGACATTATGTTACCCATTGCTGATTCCTTATATCGTCATGCTGTGAAATCCAGTAATGCCATTATTCTTTGTTCAGAGTAATTTTAGTCTGTTCTGTACTGTTTAATTTCAACATAGATGAAGATATATACAGCTATTTTGAAGAGAAGGAGAAACATTATGGCAGCCATTGTTGATTTCCTATTTTCTGGTTTTAAAAGCCTATAATGCCTTCATCACTCTGTTCTGATCAATTTAATACTATTTTGTTTTGTATGAATTCATTGTGTGTGAAGATATGAACAACTATTTAGAAGAAAACAAGAGACATTATGGTTGTCAGTGATGATCATCTCCTGTTGTCTTGCTTTGAAATCTGTGTCATTTACATTGTTTTCTTCTGATCGGCTTTGTTCTGTTTTGTTATGTTTAATTTTACCCTCTTTAAAATAAAATTTAAAAAAAAAAAACCCTTCCTCCAGGGTTCTTCATTTCCATTTGCCACAAAATCATAAAATATTACAATATACTATATATGTGATATGACTGATACTTCTCCAATTTCATTAGGTAGCCAAGTATCAAATCTTCCTAAACACAATGGCTCAGATGCCTTCTAAACTTCTAAGTGTGAAACACCACTTGTCAGTTCAAATAGTGAGTGAAGAATGAATATGGCAAGAAGAAGGAACTTTGATAAGAATAAAGAAAATGAAAAATCAGAATATTTAGAAGAAAACGGAGAAAGTCAGAAAAGATTATTAATTAGTATTGAGTTACCTACAGATGGTTGAAAGTCCTACAAAAACAGGTTAAACAATGACCTTCTGCCTAAGATCTTGGTAGCTCATGGTAACCTAATACTAAATACAACATGGATTTGAGTTTCACAAGTTCAAAGTCCACAAAGCAGCATAATGTTTTCACCCTGGAAATGTATCCAGTCACACAACTGATGCGAAGGCGGCTTCTGCCATATTAGCTATCAACAATCGTGGCAAATCTCTTGTTCTAAGCCTGTTTCCTCATTTGTAAAGAGAGGGCATTCTAGACAGCCACGAAAGTCTTTTCCATTTCTAAATTTCTGTGGTTGTATATTCATCCAGGCTTGATAAAGAGATGGTTTTAGCAGAATTCAACTGAAAGCCCAGAGTGTTTTCTCATCGTTATGAAATCTGTAAGTAAATACCAAAGAGTCGAGGTGTCCCAGCTCCTCTTCCTTCTTGGCAGCATTTATTCTCATGTGCTCAGGTATCTTGTAGTCCGAGGCTGTCTTTAGGTTGAAATCTCCCATAAATACTTGGGCTTCTTTGATGGCTTGAACATCTTTGGGATCTTCATAACCATCATCAGGTTTACTTCTGTACCTATTGGAAAAATAGACAACCCAGACACAAATATAAGAGTAAGCTCTAATCTGTCTACTTAAATATAGGTACAGTTTCAAATTATTCATGAAGCAAAAGCACAGTTCTGAGTTTGTGATGCCACGTTGTTTATAGACTCTGAGCATCTTAATGATTATTATTAAGGTATTCCAATAAAAATAGTACATATTTAAATAAATCGAAACCAATCATTGAACTAATCTTAATCACTGTTAAGCTTTTGTTTACTTCTAAATAATTCACATTAAGGCTATAATTCTTTTAATATAATTCTTTTAATATAAATTAAGCCTTGGAAAGTGGATGGCTTTAAAAATCATGAAAAAGTTAATAGAACTTTTTTATTACATGAGTAGTTGTCACAAAATTTTCAAGACAAAAAACTAGTTCAAGATGATAGCATGAGTGTATATATTTGCCTCTCCTCTGTCCACAGTGTAGAGGTCCAGAAAGTAAGGCCAAAAGTGAGACAGAAAATCACAAGCAAACCAATGATACTGTACATTTCTAAAAGACAGAAAAAAAAATAAAATTGAATTTCAGACCAAATCAGAGAAAACAATAGTCCAAAATATGCATAGAAGAAGGTTACAGAAAGAATTGAATACGACCTTGGTAGAGACCCCAATAGGCTTCAAGCATAAAGGGAGTTGAAGAGGAGAGTGGAATGGAATAATAGACATATTTGGCAACATTAATTAATGGGCTGAAAAGGGATGACTAAGTCACTTCTCATCCCCAACTTTACACATGTGAAAGTAGTACCAACTTCTATACAAGACTAAAACTGAGGAATTTCTCTGTATAGAAACCGAACTCTGTGCTTGGGAAATTCTAAGACACCTGTGGGTATGGGTAGCATTTAATTGCAAGACCCTTAGTTATGAAACTCCAACATTCTTATCTAATTCTTTAAAGTGAAGTCTACCAGCCAATATGAACCTGTACACATAGCTTACAGTTAGCTCTTTTCTTTAGAAGAAAGCCTTTTTAAGAAAACAAAATGCAAAACAGCAGAGAAAATCCATGCCATTTTTGGTATTAATTGGTATTCATTTGTGTGTAACTGCACTAAAAGAAAGGATTATTATTTTTAAAAGGAAGGAAGGAAGGAAGGAAGGAAGGAAGGAAAAAGAAAGAAAGAAAGAAAGAAAGAAAGAAAGAAAGAGAAAAAGGGGAAGGAGAGAAAGAGAAGAAAAGGTAAAGAAAAGACGGACAAAGAGAAGAGCAATGAAGTACTTCTGCTTCTGGTCATGTGAGACAAACAGAGGTTGTAATTATCTTCATGATGCAAACAACTAGAAAATTGAACAAAAAATACATATAGCAACGATGCTCAGACACTAAATATAGGCAGGAGACCTAGAACACAGGCAATACAAAACTAATTTCTCAGAGAAATGAAACGAATCTTTACAATGCTGGGATAGAAAAGAATTTCTTATTCCTTAAAAATTACTCCGACTACATTACCAAATGGAATTCTTAGAACTGAAATTTTAAGGACCATAGATGTTAAAAGAGCCATATTACCTGTCTTTAATACCTTCATCTGTTTATATTCTTTCAGTTTTTAATTTAAATAATAACAACATCAATGAAAGGATTCTAAAAACATGTATTTTGGAGCTCACATACTAAAAGAATCAGAGTTTAGCTGGGGGAAAAAAAAAAAACACTCACAGTTCATCCCATTCTTTTTTCCGCTGCTGAATCTTAAGCTGAGCCCTTTCAGCTTTTAGCATAAGTTTTCTGGTTTTCTCAATTTGATTTTCCACCATGATTTCACTTAGGGTTTTGGGTCGAAGTTTACTCCCTTTGTCTATTGTTGATTCTTCTTGTATACTAATACTCCCACCTATATAAAGAACCAACATTTTTTTTTTTTTAGTTTTCTTGAGACTGGAGAAACTTGCAAAGACTGTTTTTAATCTATCACAGAAAAAAATCTATAGAATATGGTCACGTTTTAAGTGTAAGTATTTGTTGAATAACTACCATGAGTTCCATCCCGATAAGCGTATTTTAAACTGAAAAATGTTAAATAAAAAATGTATTTAATACACCTACCCTCCAGAACATCATAATTTAAAGTCTACTTTATAATGAGGTATTGAAGCTCATGTAATTTATTAAATATGGTATTTAAAGAGAAAAATAGAATGATTATATGGGTATACTTTCACATCACTGTAGAAAAATTATAAACTGAACCATCAAACATTGGGTACTATGTTTACTGCAGAATGCCACAATAGAGAGAGCTAAGTCACAGTTAATATCAAAAAGTTGTTAAGCTAAATCATACATTAGACAATTAGAGAACAAGATAAATAATGATGAACCACTGACAGATATTGGAAGCTAAGAAAGAGTGTTTGGTGGAGGACAAGGGAGAAGACAGTGAACCCTATTTGACCTATGGAATTTGAAGTAGCATTTTACCAATGGAAGTGACTTGCAGCCAACTAAAAAACTAGTTGTAAGACCATAACCAAATCTATATTTAAAAATTATTAGCTTTATCAATTAATAAGTATCTACTAGCATATTACTCTTTATTGTTAAACTACACAAAGATATACTTTAGATAACTTTAAAAAATATGAGATAGCAATATATATGTTAGCTCTTCACACTTCATATGTCATATATAAGGTAGCATGGAAAAAGAAGAGTTTAATGTAGCCTGGGTGGTCACAGGAAGGCTTCATAACAAAAGTGAAATTTTAGCTGGACCCCCAAGAACTGGTAGAATTCAGAGAGGAGAGGGTCTGAGGTCACTCCAGCAAAAACCTTGATGTGTAAGTATCAGAAATAATTGGGGAGCAGTGAGCTGGTCCGTAGGGTAAACAGGTGAGTATGACATAGTCTAGAAAGAGATTGTGAAAGGGTTAACAGAGAAGGATAACAGGATTTAGGAGTTTTCTTAGATATTACAGATTTCTCAATAAAAAAGAAGAATCAGAATTAATTTTGTACTGCATCATGGGCAACAGCCTAGTTTTGGCCAGGCTAGAGCACCCTTTCTTGATCCTCCAAACCATTCCCAGAATTCTTACTTTCTTTCTACATTTGAAGTCACTGTGTGTGTATATATATATATATATATATATATATATATATATATTTCTTGCCATTATTCTTCTTAAATAATTAATTTTTGTTGATCATGTGAGATGGGGACCAACTGTCATTTGTCCCTTTATCAATATCCAATTGAGAGACAAAAGACAAAAGAAAAGAAACAGGCTCCTAGGATGAGAAGTACTATTTTCACACATATATTCTTAGTTCATCATTCTGTTTAAAGTGTATGATCTTGGAAAGTAGTTTTTAATGCAGGATTTTAGCCTCATATTTTGGAATGAAACCTAAAAATCTCAAAATTACCATCTAGGAAAATCCTAGAATTGTGACTAGCTGGAAAGAGAAAGTAAGAAAACTGTAGCAGCCACAAAGTATTCTTGTCTCTATTAACCTGCGTCGAACAAGAAAGTGATCAGGAAGTATCAGTTGGTGAAGTAGGGTTTCTTATTCTAAATCATACTGCACAGCCCTGTTGATGATTTATTCTAAAGCAGCCCACCATGAATGAAAAGGGACAACAAATTGACCCAAGAGCAGTCAAACTTTCCTCCTATATAAAGACAATTTAGGTTTCATAAATCTTTATAAACAGGGATAGGATGCCTTCTCCTTTCTCATTTGGGTTACCTGTATCTTTCTGACTGTCCCTTTTTATAGCTCCCTCTTTTTCTAGCCTGTCAAGTTTACTTAGTCTTCTGTCTGACTGACTTGCTTGTTTTAATTTAGAATACTTGGAGGGCTTCACCAGCCTATAGGAGGATATCTTGTGTTCACTTTGTATGGCATGAACCACAACCACGTCACTTTCCAGAGAATCACGAAATCTGAAAAAATAAAACAAGCATTTGTAATTGTCACCATTTTGATCAGTCTGCATGATTGTTAAGTACAAAATAAGACCAAAGTATATACTATTCTTATAAATAATAACATAATATGGTGACAAATTCAAAATTTAACCACGGATATACCAGATTGGATATGATTAAACAGCAAGTAGAAATTCTTACAATAAAAATATTAAATAATTCATCACTAATCAATATAACACCACTGCTTGTTGATATGTTAAAAAATGAAAATTCTGTAGGTAGCCTGGAGTTTAATGATAAACAGATCATATCAAATTTTGAAGACATATAATCATGCTTTTTTGTACTATATATAATTAGCTATTATATATAATCAATGTAGTGGGTTGAAAACTGGTCAACTTAAACATCAGCTGAACTGAATCAGCATGATGCTGCATATAGATGGCCCACCTGAGGACTATTGCCAAAATAAAGAGGAGAAGTGGAGAGAAAAAGAGTAGCATTGTGAGTTCTGCTAAGCATTACTGTTGTTTGGAGCTGGTTCTCCTGGAAGGGTTCATCATGCTGGCTTCCCTGATGTGAACTCGGCTGTTACTGTCAGAGGAGCTCCGGACCTTATCACTGAGAATGGCTGTGGTTCACTTTGGGGGAGCTTTAGTCATTTGGGGGTGCTTTGAGCATCATTTCCTGGCTCCAGATGGGAAGATGTGCGTTGTTCAAGCCTGTCACACTGGCTTTCTGATATGAACTCAGCTGTTTTCATCATCGGAGAAGCTTGGGGTGCTGCTCTAGGTCTTTAGTGTGTGGACAGATTTCCTGTACTTTCTTTTTATTTAACTCCTTGGGTAACCGTCTATACTCAGCACCATGCTGATTCAATTCAGCTGGTGTTTAAGTTGACCATCAGTTTTTAACCCTCTACAATCTACACCTGGTCAACTTGATAACCATACACATTTTCTTAAAACATCAGTTTTCAATCCACCACAATCAATATATAGTATGTTTATGTTACATATAAATATACAAATTACATAAAAATTTATAAACATGTGTGTAAACAATTCCTAAATTGAAAAGCAGAAAAAATATCTTTAACACTTATTTCCCAGAGATTTAAGAAAGTTCACTTCACTAAGACATTTAAAACATTATATTTTCTTAAATTATAGGGTATTTATATGCATGCACGTGTGTGTTCACATTCATGTGGCAATGCGTAATATTCATCTGAACAGACTTTGGGCAGGTTGAATATACAGGTAGACCTTTCCATTCCTACTTTTTGTCCCTCATCTTCCCATTATAAGGTCATTTCATGGAACTCCCAAACTATCAGACTCCATTTGCTTCTATGAAAACATAATTAATGCTGGGGATTTAGCTCAGTGGCATAAGCGCCTGCCTGGCAGGCACAAGGTTATGAGTTCAAT
>PVJX010047636.1:0-11794 GCA_004027295.1 Dolichotis patagonum
GGCCAGGGGTTTGTCAATTTCATTTAATTTTTGAAAGAACTAGCTCTTTGATTCATTGACTCTTTGTATTGTTTTTTTAGTCTCCAGTGTTACTTTCTGCTCTGATCTTTATAATTTCCTCCCTTGTATGAGCTTTTGGCTTAGCTTGCTCTTCTTTTTCTAGAAGTTTGAGGTTCAGCATTAAGTTGTTTATATGCACTTGCTATGTTTGCCTGATGTGAATATTTACTGCTATACATTTTCCTCTTAAGACTGCTTTCATTGTGTCCCACAAGTTCCAGTATGTTGTATTGTCATTATCATTCAAATGTAAAAACTGTCTAATTTCTTCTTTAATTTCATCTGTGACCCATTGGTTGTTCAGTAGTGTGCTATTTAATTTCCAAGTGTTTATGAAGTTCTTGTGGTTTCCTTTGGCATGGATTTCCAGTTTCATTGCACTGTGGTCTGATGTATGCATGGGATAATTTCACTTCCTTTTACATGTACTTAGGCATGTTCTATGAGTCAGTATATGATCTGTTTTGGAGAATGTCCCATGTGCAGCTGAGAAGAATGTGTATTCTGATGTTGTAGGGTGAAACATTGTGTAACCATTTACTAAGTCCATTTGCTCAAAAGTTTGATTTAGTTCTAATATTTCATTACTGATTTTTTTGTCTAGTTGATCTGTCTTTTTGTGACAGTGGGGTGTTGAGGTCTCCTAGTACAATTGTTTTAGGGGTTATATGATTAATAATCATTTTATATAGCTGAGTACACTGGTATTTGTTGTATATATATTTATGATTGTTATGTCTTCCTCATGGATTGTTCCCTTTACAAGGATGTAGTGATCTTTATCTCTCTTAATCAGTCTTGGCTTGAAATTCACTTTGTCTGCAAATAGAATAGCTATCCCTGGTTTTTTCTGGATTCCTGTTACATGGAGTATTGTTTTCTATCCTTTGACTTTCAGTCTGTGAATTTGTTTTTTAATTAAATGTGTTTCTTGTATGCTGTGTATTGTTGGATCTTGCTTCTTGTTCCATTCTGCTAGTCTGTGTCTTTTGACTAGTGAATTAAGACCATTAACATTGATGATTAAAACTGATACGTATTGAGTTATCTTTGTGGTGTTATTTTCCTGTTGTTAGCTCCCACTTCTTGTTTTTTTTTTTTTTCCCTTTTCTCTAATTGTTTGCCTCTCCTGGTGGATTCCTTCTGTTAGAGTTCATGGAGCTGTAGTCCTTAGATTTTTTTTTTGATCATTGCTAATTGGAGTTCTATATGCCTCACTTATTTGTATGTGAAATTCTCTGCTACCAGGAAAGTTTTCTGTCGCAATGTCTGTGAATATTTAATGTCATTTTTGGTATTTTCTGATTGTTTATTGACTCCAGTTAATCTTAAGTCATTCTTCTTTGTCTCATCTAGCAGTTGCTGCATTGATTTCTCATAGTCCCTTGCTAGTTTTGAGAAATCTTTCTTTTCCTGGTTGCTAACTGCAAGCCTGTCTTCAATATCTGAGATTCTTTTCCTGGTTGCTAACTGCAAGCCTGTCTTCAATATCTGAGATCCTGTGCTCACATTGGCTTAATCTGCTTCAAATAGTTTCAGTGGAATTTTTATTCTCCTGGATATCTGCTTGAATCTGCTTTATGGATTCCATTTGTTTCATATGCTGAGCTTCCATAGTTTGCTTAAGCTTGTGTATTTTTTTTTTTTTTTTGTCTGCGTGTACTCTGACATCACTAAGCATGGTGTGTATTTTGGTAATCTTTGTAGTTATTTGAGAGATTATTTCTGATTTCATTTTTTCAATTATTCAGTTGGTTTGTTACCACTTCAGAGGGCTCTGGTAGGGAGCTTTCAGATTGTCCCACCTTATTGCTCCCTGGATTTGCCTCTGGCAAACTGGATGTGTGGGATTGCATCTTGTTTAAGTGTCTTCTCATTTCTTTTCTTTTCTTTTTTAGTTTAATTCCTGAGGTGATGCTTGTAAGTTGCCTATGGTGGGTTGCTTTATTGGTGGTATTTAGGACACTTAGGTGATGATTATTTTTCTGCAGTATTTTCCAGGTGAAGCTGTTGGAAGGTCTTTACTTCAGTTCATTGGAGATGAGAAGTTATTGCTTGTTTGGCCTAGTCCCTGGTTCTTTGGTACTGTGCCACAGTGTTTTCTGTGACCCTTAGTTAATCTCCTTCCTGGATTATTAGGGTCAACAGCACCAGCCAGCGTATTCCTGTAGGTCTGCTGCCCCCTTCCACTGCCGTGTCTCTCTGCAGAGGCCGCCAGGGTTGCCAGCTGCCACAGTCACCATGATGGTGTGTCCCTAGGTTCCAACAGCTCCTCTTTCGCAGTTAGAGGACGAAGGTGCTGCCAGCTACCATAGCTTTGTTGAAGTTTTTCTTTTTACTCTCTCTGTCAGCTTCAATTTGTACTTCAGATTCTTCCTGGGTCCAGGGGACCCAATCCCTTCCCACTTGTCTTCTTCATGATGCTATAATCTAGTGTCTGGACGGTGACCCTCAGAGAGGCTGTTTTTCCTGCTGCTTACTGCTCCGCCATCTTCCCAGAAGTCCAGTGGTCATTATATTGCATATTGTTGTCTTCAGAGTAGTTGCTCAGGTTTGAACAGTTTTCTTTGTAAGGAATCCATTTTTATCATTAGTACTTTCAGGTGTCTGTAAATATTTTAGGTCACTTACTGATATATTAAATGTGACTGAGAGTGAGTTTCTTGCTATTTTTATTTTAATTTTTGTACATTCCTGTTTAAAAATTAATTTTATTGGTACACTTTCACTGTATGTGCTGCCAAAGTTAGCACAACAGTTTTGATATATGTAACAATCACAGTCACAATAGTGAATTTGTTACCTGTACATAATATATCATGATTCTTCTTTTTTTCCCCATTCCTGTCCCGTTCCTTAAACTCTTCCCCTCCTTCTTTACAAAGGTTTCCCTTCTATTCTCTTTTTTCCCTTTTCCCTTCTTCCCCTTGTTCCCCTTCCCACTTGAACATTTTTTTTTCCTACTTCACTATGTCTGTCATCCATTTGGTGATTTAGAGTTGGTCGTTTGCTATTTTTAGAGATGCTGAAGACATTTAATGACTAAGAATGGAGGGGTGAGGATACCCTACCAGGGATGGGAAAGTAGAATACTGAAGTCAGAATCCAGTGGCAGCTCAGCTGCTTCATCAGTTGACCTTATTCTACCTCAATACCCTGTAGTCCTTAATACATTATCTTTGATACCTCATGCCTTTGTTTTCCCTATCTTGATATGTCTGCTTTACTTAAGTCAGTTATGGTTCAGAATGAGTACTTAAATTTAGCAGTATAATATTGTGGTTAAGACTATGGCCTCTGGAGTCAGAACTTTTAGGTTTACAGCCCAGCCTTAAGCAGAGTTTTTGCCTTTCCTATGGGTATTTTTTTTTTAATAATTCTGATGTAAAACTAAACAATACAGCTTTCTTCCTAAGATATTATAAATGAATTAATGTGCACAAGACAAAGCCTGGCATATAGTAAGTGTCTCATAATGTTAGCTCTTCTATTTTATGGAATATATAACCATAAAACTCTCAAGAGGTTTTGTCATTGAGAAAGTGAGATTACTGTTTCCACCTTTTGAGCAGTGTTTAAACACTGTTTCTAGGACTTATTTTTGTTTCGCAGTAATTCTGTCAACAGTTGGAATGATTTTAAGGGAATGTTCTAACTCCTTGAAGGTCATCAAGATCTATGTGGTTCATTTTTCCATTTTAAAATAATCTGTAGTGACTATTAAGAATAGAAGTGTTAAAATTACTTTGAAATTTGTCTGACTTTGGGTACACAGCAGTAACTCGTGCTTGAATGACTAATCCACAGTATTTAGAAACTAAAGAAGTATCTTAACTAAAAGTGTTTTCTCATGTTAATCTAGCTTTTGAAAGTTGCTTAAATGTGTTAGTACATAGCAATATATTATATTATTAATTTAGAACTTGGATACTGTTAAACTTTAGGTTAGCTATTTCTGTAATTGCAGGAATACCTGTATTTATTTACTAAGAACTTTTAAAAAATTATTTACTAGGAACTTACTTCTGTAAGCATGAAGAACTTTTCAGGTTATCTTTACCATAAGGTGAAGGAGACTATTCTTTGTCATCTCCTTAAAAAGCTGTTCTTCAACCCAGGTTTGATCGTTGTATACATTATTAGTGTACTAGATGCATAGTTAGTGAGAAATTAGTAGTTTTTAATAGATATACAGTTAATTTCTTGCCTCAGTTTATATATTGCACTGTAGTTAATATTTTCTGTAATTTTGGGTAATGTAGGGGCAGAATCACTTTGGACAAGAATTTATATAACTTTTTTGAGACCAGGTTTCCCTATGCAGTTTTAAAAAGTTCATTAATTTTTCATCTTTTTGAGACAGTGTCTTGAAGTGCAGTTCGAGCTGGCCTTGAACTCATTATGTAGCCCAGGCTGGCACTGAAATTCTGAACTCATGTTTTTCTCCTGCCTCAGCTTCCCAAGTGCTGGGATTATAGGCATGTGCCACCACCAGCTGCATTAGCATTTGTTTTCATAAAAATTGAAGGCTTTTAGTTTGAGTACATGAAAATAGGTAATTTTATGCAAGAACCGTTTAGGAAGGTATTTTGTTGGCAGGCCAAAATAAATGCCATTTTAAAATGATTCCTTTAAAGAGAATTACATAAGAAAACTTTAAAAGTCAACCTACTGAGAAACTAACCAATCTTGTCGGGGACAATTTTAGAAGACTTCAAAATGTTTTGACTGCTTCCAAGTTTTCCCCAGTGCTCTGAGACTTCTGACTACCCCAGACATGGCTTGGTGAATCAGTTTTCTTTAGAAGCAGTATAAAGCCTGTTCTAGTGTCAGATTTTGCTGGCTGTAGTGTTTGAAGCTGCTAGTGCCATGTAATATAGGTTGTTAGACTTCAGTTTGAGTGTGCTTCAAATGAAATGTGTTTGTTGAAAGTTTTGGAAATTTCAAAAGAAATATGTAATACTTGATATTTGAGGAAGACAATGTAAATTTTTATTTTTATTTTTATTTTTTTTAATTTGAAAGAATAAAACAAAAGGGGGCAGTACAGAGCAAATCAGAACAGGACAACATAGGCAACACAGTACTTTACATTAAGTCAACTGGACATCAACAGTATCTAACACCATATCTCTTACTCTGCTATAGTTGAGCATAGTTTCAAATACAACAATATCAAACATAACACAATAGTATTAAGCCATACATAGAGTGAAAGAATTACAGGGCTTTCTGAACCGAATAACAGAAAATGATCAATGGGTACTATAATATCTCATTTTTGATAAAAAAAGAAAAAAATTGTTTGGACTATCACACATATTCCGAAGTCCTACCATGCTTTTTTTGTTCCAATACCATTGGTTCTATCTACCACATTGTGTCCTATTGGAACTTGAACATGTGTGATAGTTCAGGAGACGCACTTGCTTCTGGTTTCCCCGCCCTGGGGTGGCCGCGGTTCCCCAGACCACAGTCACTTTCCAGGGCAGCAGGCTGCTTACTGGTTGGCTTGGCGCCCTAAGTTCCAGCATGGTGCGGATCTCAGGAGACACTCTTGCTTCTGGTTTCCCCGCCCTGGGGTGGCCGCGGCTCCCCAGACCACGGTCACTTTCCAGGGCGGCAGGCTGCTTACTGGTTGGCTCGGCGCCCTAAGTTCCAGCATGGCCGACAGTGTAAATTTTTTAACTGCTAAATTGGTTGCTAGATCATCATAAAAGTAATATATACCACAGTAATTGTTTCTCATAAAAATGCCTTTTATTCAATGTATACTGTTTGTCATCACTGGACTTATGCCACTGAGGAATATTTCATGGGATCTCTAGCAAAATTTTGCTTGATGATAATCTAAGAAAGAGGTTTTTTTTGCAATTTTTGTCCCCTGCTATTTAGAGTAAAACATTGTCCAGCACAATTTTAAGTCTTCTCTACCCTTTTTCACTTTAGTGCCAGTAAATTTTAAGCCAAAACATAGGCCCAGACACTTTAATTTACTTCAGGGTAGATTCTAAACATGTCAATTCCCTGTTTTATCTTTTTGTTTTTTGGGGGAAGATCTTGGTATGTTGCCCCATTGGTCTGAGTTCTTGATCCTCCTGCCCAAGATTCCTGAGCAGCTGGTAGTATTGGTGTGCTCAAGCCCCTATGCTCAATACTTTCTGCTCATTGCCCCCTACAATTGCCTTTGGTAAGCTGGATGTCTGGGGCTGCATCTTGTGTATCTTCTCACTTTCTGTTTTTTTAAGCTCAATTCCTGGATTGATGCTTGTAAATTACTTTGGGCAAGTAGCCTTATTGTTAGTATTGAGAACCGTTAGGAAATGACTGCTTCTTAGAGATGTCTTCCAGGTGTACCTGGCTTTTGGGTTTTGAGTCATTCAAGATCCTACTGGTACAGGGGAATGAAACTCCCAACCTACTGTGTCAGGTATGAGTTCATGTTCTCTAAAATTGAAGAATGAATTTTACAAACAATAGAGGTTAAGAGCAGAGCATATTTATTGAGAGAAAACTTCTGTCTGAGAGAAGACAGAAAGGGTCCCGAGCGGGTTGCCAAAGATTCTGTATTTTCTTGGGATTTTTATAGAGTAAAATCATGAGGTAAGGTGGGTCTAAAGTTGAGGAAAACTGGGAACCCACAAGATAGACGGGCATGGGATGGGACAGAGAGCTGTGTTTAGCCAATAAGATTAATAACTCAGGTAAAATTGATTAAATTGGGAACAAATGGGAAAGTGAGTCACGTAGAAAGCAGACATCCTTAGAGAAGAGCGACTCTTCTCTAGGGACTGTAATGGTAACTTCTTACTTCACCCTAGGGTGATCCAGACTTAATCTCTAAGGATTATACTTAAGGGTGTGGCTGCATTTGGGTTTTTTTTTTTTGTGGTACCAGGATCGAACTCACAACCTCATGTTTGCCAGGCAGGCGCTTCAGCCACTGAGCTAAATCCCTGGCCCGCTGCATTTGTTTTGTCTTCTGTTCTCAGATCTGGTCCACAGCAAGAGGTGTGTGTCCCCTCCAAGCTCATCAGACATCTGGTCCTCTATGCAGAGGACTGTCTGACTGCCTATAATATTTCTAACTAGCTCAGTTGCCTGTAACACTACCTCTTCAGCTTATTGGGAGAAGTTGCTGCCTATTTGGCCCAGTCCCTGGTTCTTTGGTATTCACCTATAGTATTGTTTAGGCCCCATAGACAATCTCAGTCTTGGTAAATCAGGAAGAACAACTGATTGGAGCAATTACATCACCTTGGCTAAAGCAGAATAGTCAGCAATAACCATAGCATTAAACAGTGTAGAAAATGATGAACTGTGGAAACTTAATTTGCCCTTTAACTCTATGCCCTTTAACTGTTAATATGCCCTTTAACTAACTATGGCTACTTAACAAAAATCTCAAATGAACCAGAAAATTGTATACAGTACATATGTCCTCAATATAGTGGTTTTATCCTCAAGGGAGAACATTTAAAAGAGGTTAGGGGGACAAAATAGAGATAGAAGACGAGGAAGAGATTAGAAGCAAGCCTGGAGGACAAAAGAAGATGATGTGAACTTTGGAAAACTAGTGAAGAAGACAGGAGGGAAAGAGAGAAGAAATAAAAACAAAAATAGTGCAGAACAATAACAACCAAAAAAAGCTTGAATCAATGTTCATACTTATGTAAAAACAAGAACAAGCAAGAAAAACAAAGAAAACAAGACAAGAAAAAACAGAACAAAACATAAAACATGTCTACTTCAGGGTGTGTTTCTGCGGTCAGTGGTATAAACAGAGTGGGGTAGACAAAATCCATATCCGTGTTGATTAATCCCAGCCAATGGTTTACAGTAAGCCCCCCACATTTGTTCCATTGAAGTTCAAGTTGATTTTTGGCTGTGAGGCTGGAACCAGATTTCAGCCTGTAACACTCTGTGTGCCTCCTAGCACTTGAACTTAGCTCCTTGACCTCCTGCCAACTTGAACTCGGTTCTGCCTCATCCTAACACTGGAGTTGCTAGATGGAGCCAGCCTGTAGCTGGTCTTCAGTTCCGTGCTCAGTTGACCTGTCTCCAAGATGGCAACTATCCTGGGCTAGGGTTGAATCTCAGTAACTCACCAGTTCCTACTCTCCTGTGTCCCCTGCTCCATTCCACTGGTGTATTTCTCTGTGGATACTTCTGGGGTTGCCAGTAGCCATCATACATCTGAAGGTCTGAGCTGCCCCTCCCACGAAGTTAAAAACGGGCTCTAGAAGAAAGCACTGCTTGCTGCCTCCTTCTGCGTTGAGGTCTGTTTTCACTCTCCCTGTGGGCTTCAGTTCTCTATTTAGATCCTTGCTGGGTCCTGGGGACCCATTTTCCTCTTTCTCTTCCTCACATTGCTGTATTCTGGTATCTGGACACCAAATCTCAGATGGGCTGTTTCTCTGCTGTTCACCACTCAGCCATCTTCCCAGAAGTCCTTAGAACAGCATGTAGGTAAACCAGAGATACCCAGTAGGTGCCTTAGGACCAGGCAGGACTCCCAACAATTCCTTCTGTTGATCGACTCTTTAGTTTTTATTCCTCAGTGTTTTGTGTTAAGACTACTGATATCTTTGTGGACTAGGGCAGGTAAAAAAATTTGTGGATCCTTTGAGACTAGATTAAATACATTGATAATTTACTGTTAAGAAGAGAATATAGAGGGGCCGGGGATTTAGCTCAGTGGCATAAGCGCCTGCTTTGTAAGGGCGCAATTGTGAGTTCAATCCCCGGTACCAAAAAGAGAGAGAGACAGACAGACAGACAGACAGACAGAATGAGAATACAGAAAGTAATGGATTAATCATGTGAGGGGGAAAGAAAAACAGCTGGCCATCACATGGAACAGCAATTTCCAGAGGATTTCATTTGTATTTGGGATCAGATTTTGTTACTCTTAGGTTGCCATTTGTATTTCTAGCTATGCAGCTTTGGCCTCATTACGTGATTTTGTCTTGGGAGTGTCTAGCCAATGAGTTGTCATGGTTGTGATGTTGCCCAAAATCTGGACTTGTAGCTGCTTGAGACTCAGCATTGCTACTAGTGCCATCATCACTGCATGTTGTTCACATGTGCAATAGAAACTGCCAAACTAAGCTCCCAGTGGATGTGTTAAATACACTGAAAAGAAGTTTTTCACACATTTAAATTGTGTTAATTTTTTTTTAACATGAAAGTTCTCAATATTGTTAACCTGAATTAGCCCAAACTGAAAAAAAAAAATCTGTTGTTTGACCTCGGAAAGGGAAGTTTATTCCTTATTTGTGTGCTGACTGCTAAAACTGTTGAAGCACTGGTTGTCTGAAAGTATGAGTATGTTTATTTAAGAACATTATTTTTAAATATAGAACTAGTTTTCTGATTAATGATGTAAAAATATTCTTTTTTCTCTTTATGATACACAAATCAACAGAAAAATGAACTGTATGGTACAAATTAGTATTTTGACTTTACAGTATATGATAGAAATTATTTGGTTTTTGGTCATGATTATATGATTTTAAAAAATTCTTTGATATAAAAATCAGGATCAATATGGAATGAATATACTATAGTGGAAGTACTATATTGGGAGCTCATTTATAACCTTGTCACGTGAAAAATAACAATGTTTAAGTCTTTGTCCAGTCCCAAAATTTATTGTTTATAAATACACCATTAGAGGAATGGTGGTATAGGGAAGAGAGTTTCGTTGTGAGTGGAGCTCAAATGACCTGTAAATTCTATTTTTCTGTGATTTTGGGAGAACCAACTAACCTCTCTAATTGCTTGGCTTCCTAAAGGTTTAATAACACCTACCTTACAAGTTGATTTGACTCTTGAAATGAAAAACGCATGTATACAGTTTGTACTTCTCTATGGATGTCTGCTCTTACTACCATTTACTTTTATTGTTCTTTCCCCCAGAGCCATGCCAGCGTGGGAGGCTGGTTTTCGAGGCAATGCCACTTCCTTTTTTTTTTTTTAGTACCTCTTCCTTTGCCTAATTCCAGCGTCCCATTTCTTGCTCAAGTAGACTGAGGTAGAGGAATAAGCCTGTGCCTTTTGTAGCAAAATGCATGTTTTTTATTTAGCTTCAGGGTTTTTTTTTTTTTTTTTTCCTGGTACCAATAATCGAACTCAGGACCTTGCACTTGCCAGGTAAGCACTTATGCCACTGAGCTAAATCCCCGGCCCCTAGGTTCAGGTTTTAAAATATGAACCTTTTCCCTCTTCTGTATGCTACTCACCTTTTAACTGGGGAGTCAACATTGAACTTAACATATTTTGAAGCAGTGGTGTAGTTGACAAATTGACAGTCTATTAAAAAGGGTTAATTGATGCTCATCAGAATTTGTTTTCTATGTAGTTATAGCTGTGGTATGTATATGAGATGTATTGGCTAAGGGAGTAGGAGAAATTAAGGTTAAGTTACTGCTTCATTGGGTTTGTGGACAGATAATGATGCTTTTTTATTGCACAGCTTTCTTTTTTAAATTTTAAAATTTTAATCTAATTTTTATTTTTAAACTTTATTTTAAAGAGAATAAAACCAAACAAAATAAAACAGAATAAACCCAGTCAAAACAAAACAATGAAAGTGATATAGGACTTCAAAACAAGATAATAGGAAATCAATAATGACTACCATGATGCCTTTTATTTTCAAAGTAGCTGTCCAGACCATCAGATATAGGCATGTAATAGTAACCAAACAAGAACTCAGTTGCTTCTTTACTTCAGTCGTTACCTTTTCAGAACTTTCAGGTGTGTGACTTCGAATTTCTATTATGTCTGTGTCTCCTGAACTTGTTCTTTGTGGGTTGGAGGTCTGAGATTGTATTTTTGCTCCTTTGTCCTGACATTTTCCTGTGTTCCTCCAAATCAGGGATCAACTTTATTCTTTGGCATGTGTAGAGCCAGTTTTTCCAGCACCATGGGTTAAAGAGGCTATCTTTCTTCCAGTGAATGTGTTTGGCACCTTTGTCAACCTCCAACTTTTGGAGTTGTTTTTGCATCTTCTAATTTGTTCCATTGATCTTTGGGTCTAATTGTTTTTTTTTTTTCTTTTGCCAGTACTATGCTGTTTTTATCACAGTAGCTTTACAGTACAATTTCAAGTCAGAGATTATGAGTTTTCAAGTTTGAGCCCAACCTTGACAAATAGTGAGACCCTGTCTCAAAAAAAGGGCCTGGTGGGGCCAAACATTTAGTTCAGTGGTGTCAGCGCCTGCCTGACAAGCATGAGGTCATGAATTCCATCCCTGCTACCAAAAAAAAAAAAAAAAAATGTGGGGAGCTGGGAATATAGCTTAATGTGAAGGTCCTGTGTTCATCCCCAATATCCCCCCACAAAAGGATCAGCCCCCCCCCCCCACGAAGACTACCATTGTGTAGGTTAAGAAACTAAACTTGGTGGTGGACCTCAGAATCTATCTCAAATCTGGTTTTAAAGTTCAGATTCTTGCTTTTGTACTTAGAGACATCTTAGGTTATATGAGTAAGTTGTTGAGACTTAGGTAAATTGCCATGGTCCACATCGCACTTCTTTTAGACAGTTGAGATGTGCACAGTATTTAAAACTGGCATCTTGATCTTGGGCAGCAGCAAATGTCTGTTGGCCCAGCTACTCAAGAGCATATGGAAGAGGATTGTTTGAGCCAGGAATTTGGGGCAAGCATAGGCAAGATCTTGAGACCTCCATCTCTTAGCCAACAAAAACTGGTATGTTGATTTAGAG
>PVJX010047637.1:0-11796 GCA_004027295.1 Dolichotis patagonum
CATAGATAGATGTTCACAATGTTTTCTGTATTATATATATATATATATATATATATATATATTTCAGGTTTTAACAAATGTGTGCTCTTATTTAATCAGAAATTATAAATACATCACAATTAACTTTTTTCAAGTTGAAAAGGAAAAGAAATGGTCTTATAAAACTGTTATATCTTACTGTAAGTACATTATTAGCACAGCTGCAGTGCCTCCTTTGGGAGGAGAAATTCTTCTCCATTCTGGACACCAATAATCAATTATGGTTGCTCTTGTCCTGAGCAATTAACTCATTTTTATCTTATGAGCTGTATGAATCATATAAATCAGAAAGCTTAGAGACAACCTAATTTCACCTCTGTAACAAAGGTGACACATAATTGATTGATTGATTGATATTTTTGGTGGCTACAGGGATCCAACCTAGGGTTGCCTGCACACTAAGCACGTGCTTTACCACTGAGCTACACCCTCAGTCCTGCTCCATTTTAAAACTCACCATCTTGTGTTTTGTGTATTCTGATAAGTCAGCTTTGAGTTTTTACAGCAAAAATGTGAGCTCCGTGTAAAGGTATAAATATAGTGGACCCTGAAGCAATGAAAAAAATTTCTAAGCACACAAGAACCGCAAAGAAAGGTCTTTGCTAGGTCCACAGAAGAATTCTCTCCTTAAACACCTGGAAAGAATAGGTCAATTATTCACTTAACTAACATTTGTTAACGGTTTACTGTGTGTCAGCCACTGTTGTAGCAGATATGGATGGCAAGAAAATGACACACTTCCTTCTGTTATGGGCTCAATTTTATTCTCATTCCAAATTCAAATGTTGAAATCCTAACCTCCAGAGCTTCACAATGTGACTGTATTTGGAGCTAGCATTCCTCCAGAGGCATTTAAATTCTAATGAGGTCAGGAGGGCAGGTTCAAATCCAATAGGACTGATGTCTTTATTGAAAGGAGACATTTGGACACTTATAGGGAGGACAATGCAAAGGTATGAGAAGATGGTCAGCTGTAAGCTGAGGACTGAGGCCTCTGAGGGAACCAATCCTGACACCTGGATCTCGGGCTCTCACCTTCAGAACTTCAGACATCTCTGTTGCTCAAGTCATCTAGTTTCTGGAACTTTGTTGTGGCAGCCAGAGAAGACTAACAAATCTGTCAGCAAAGGATTAAGGAACAAATAAGCAAGCAAACAAATATATAATTGTGAATTGAGCAGTGTCCCGCAAAGGTCCCAGGAAAGGCTGCCCGGGGGAAGCAGGTTAAACTCACTTCGAGAGGAAGAATTACAAGGGGAGGGGCTACCTGCACCCAGGACAGGGCAGGGGTCAGGGAGCTGGTTCTAGAAACCAAAAGTTAAGAGAGGCTGGACATATCCTATGAGAGCTACTGATGACAGACTTCAAAATCCACTGAGTCTTCTGTCACTTGGATTTGAGCAGGGGCAGTGAAATGTAATGAGTCCTCTGTATGGTTGGGTCAGTAGTTACCAACTCAGTTTCTTTCTTTCTTTCTTTCTTTTTTTCTTTCTTTCTTTCTTTCTTTCTTTCTTTCTTTTTCTTCTTCTTCTTCTTCTTCTTCTTCTTCTTCTTCTTCTTCTTCTTCTTCTTCTTCTTCTTCTTCTTCGTCTTCTTCTTCTCCTTCTTCTTCTTCTCCTCCTTCTCCTCACACTTGAGATCCTCTTGCCTCAGCCTCCCACAGTGCTAGAATTATAAGCCTGTACCACCAGCCATGTCCAATTTCTTGATAAAGCCCCTTCCATTATAAAAAGTCTCTTCAATCACTGGAATGATTCCATAAAGTCTGGTAATGAGAATGTGAAAATTTTGGTAAGGATGTGATTTGTAACATTCATTTTCTGCACTACTTTCCCAACTCTTTCCTACTTCCTAAGAGCTCTTATTCTTCCTGGTCCCTCCAAAACTTTGGTCACTGTCAGATCTTGATGAAATATGAAGGTGTGGTGGCCATCAAGTTAGCTCTTAGTGTAAGAAAAGCAGGCAGAAAGACTGTGGCCCCGTGGTGGTATGTGAATGGAGGTTTGCACCTGGGAGCATCTTTAAATAAAATAGTCATCCTTTGGGACTGGAAATGTAGCTGTGCTTGTTTCTTTGTCACCATGACAAAATGCCTGAGATAAACAACTTGATGGAGAGATGGTTTCTTTGGGCTCATGGGGTCAGATCACGATGGGTTGATACCACTGCTTTTAGGCCTGGGCAGAGGCTGAAGCATCATAGCAGAGAGGAAGCGGTGAGAGAAAGCTGTTCACCTCCTAACAGCCAGGAAGCAGACAGAGAGAGAACCGGTGCTGATGTGCTTCCTCCTGCTTCTTGTCCACTCCAGTTCCCACCCTTTTGGATGCTGCTACCCACAAGCAGGATGGGTCTTCCCTTCAGTTGCCATCCCACATGGCAACCATCTCTGGAAACACCCTCACAGACACATTCAGAATGGTGCTTTACTAATTTCCTAGGTGTCTCTCACTCCAAATCAAATTGACAATCAAAATGAATCATCCCAGTAGCTCAGTGGTAGAGCCCTTTCTCTGATGTGTGAGGTTGTCTATTAATCAATGGGGCCCATACATTCAATTACACACATCTCTCTTCTTTCACAAGGGTTCACACCCACCACATTTTGCTCTGGGCACTATCTCTCAGGCACCCCATGGAGCTGTTACTCAACTCTTGAATCTGACAGTGTCCTCTGACTCATAAAAAAGCTTTATTTCTATCACCACATCCCCAGAGTGCTCCTTTGGTTAGCAACAAATGTCCATCATGGTGTTACTTCAAAATGGATGTTAAGGCTTTCGGGATAGAGCTCAGCAGCTCGGCACCCAGCTGGCAAACACAAGGTACTGAGTTTAGTTCCCGGTACTCCCCCTCCCCCCAAAAAATGGATGTTATTAAAGTTTCTTTTAGATATCAAACTGATCATTCAGCAAGTAAATTAAAATAGATTGGTTTCTTTGAAGCCATACATGTTTATAACATATGATCTTTAGCAAATTTCTGTATATGCTTAATAAACAATACAAAGATCAAACTTAAATGGTTTTAAGATATACTTTCTAGTTAAACTAAAACTCATTTTAAAATTATCTTTTTTAAAAAAAAGGCAGGCATGGTGGGGTATGTCCATAATCCCAGTATTCAGGAGCTGAGGCAGAAGAATCATTGTGAGTTCGAGGTCAGCCTTGACACATACTAAGACCCTGTCTCAAAAAAATCTAGTGAAAATTCTTTTCTTTTTCAAATAAGTTCAACAGATCTAAGAGTATTTTGAATCTACTATTCAATTAAAACATAATATTACTGCTTGATTCTCTCCTAATCCTTTCGTTCGCTTCTACTATAGACACGGCTTTGATAGCACATCTAGAATATCAATAAATAAATGATGGCTGAGCACAGCTGATGAACTTCTAGTTATAAGGTTAGACTACAGTAAATTTGGGCTGGGGATGTAGCTTAGTGGTAGAGTTCTTGCCTAGCATGTGCGAAGCCCCAAATTGAATCCCTAGCACTGCAAAAAAAAAAAAAAAGTTGATTTTGAACATACTATCTTGCTAATCTTATAATAGGGTGCTAATATTAGTACAGCTTACTTTTCATTTGCCTCCTTGTTAAGATCAAATAGGCTCCCACCTCCAGGAGTGTGGCCAGGATAGAGCTCCACAGGCCAGTGTCCTGGGCAGTAGACATATTTCCTGGATGTTTCAGGGCCACTGACCATTTTTCATGACTCCAGCATGCCTTACCTTTCTCTACTCACTCTTCCAACCTCCATTGTACTGTACATCAGCTCTGTTGGGAAACTGATAAATTTTGAAATATGTGAAGATGGTAGTGGATGCCCTTCCAACACCAAATCCATGAGAGCTTTTTAACTAACACAGTAGCTTTTTCTGAATTGCTATTTGCTTTTACTTTTCTATAGCTTTCTTTGCCCAGTACTGGGGATTGAACCTACAGCCTTTGCGCTGGTTGCCCAGGTTGGTCTTGAATATGCAATCCTCCTACCTTAGCCTCTCAGAGTTCTGGGGTTACAGGGGTGCATGCAGTTTCCGTATAGCATTTAATATGGGTGTCCATGTCTTCCCTGATGCCCCTTCCTCCTCCAGCTTCTGTAACAATATGTTGCTGTAGCCATCCTGCCATAATTGGAAGAGATCCCTCCATGGTTACAACTTATGTATCCCCATCTCTGTAGTTTAGTGTGGGATCCACTGGATGTTTCTTTCCACCAGTTTATAAAATACAAATCAGTGTCCCCTCCTCTTTGAAAAATCCTGAAACCATTCATTCCATATTGACTGATCTATCAACAACTGCACAGGATTTATACTATTTGGGTCAATAATCAACTATTGCTTTCACATCTCTTGTAATGAAGCCTTGTATTTTAGTTAATTCTTACACTTTTATTAGAGAAAGAAATTCTTATACTGTCTAGAGAGAAGAGGGAGAGAGATCAACTATTTCAAATATGATCTGAAGGTCCTCCCCCTTGCCCTTCTATGTACCCATAGCCTTTTCAGTCACAAGTAGCACCAAATCAGGAAAGAAAAAATTTCAAGAAACCAACCATGGTGGCACACACTTATTGGGAGGCTCAGGTAGGAGAATGGCAGCCTGGACAATTTAAATTGTCCCTTTCTTGAACTAAAATTTTAAAAGGGCTGACTGGGGCTATAGCTCAGTAATAAAAGGCTTACCTGGCCTGCTCAAGTCCCTGGGTTCCATCCCCAGCATTGAAAAAAAGAAGAATTATTAGAGCAAAATAAAAAGAAACAGTGTACTCAGTCTGGCATTTTAGATTTTGAAAGACGCTTTTAAAACTCATGGCACAGACAACAGTTTGAGAACAAAAGGATTTCAGTTCCAAGAGCATGGTCTTTGTCAGTCTTAAAAGCCAAACTGGCTTAGAACAGAAGATTGATGTGGAAGAAAAGGCTTCACGTCTGATGGGCTTGGGGAGGAGATCACAGTGACCTGGACTGGACAGAGGGAGGAAAACTCAAAGCAGGGGAAGGAGTGGCAGATGCGGAGGAGAACCTGTGCTCTTTCCAGTTGGAGCAAACTACAATAAGCCATATCCCCACACCTTCCTCCACAGACTAAGGAGAGCTGAGTGAAAGTAGCTCTTCAGAGTTGAGGCTACCCAGGCAACAGGACTGCAGGGGGTCCCCAAGCCCCCATGTGTTCCCCCATGACAAAAGAAACAGCAAGCATGAGCTTAGCCAAAAAAACAATGGCGGAACTCGAGTACTTTTGAGTTCAGGTAAAGATGGTACAGCATACTAAGCAGCAGAGCCCCCAAGCAAAGAGCAAATGGAAATATCTAGGCTGGTACCAGTGAGCACAAACCCCAGGGACCAGTGGGAGCATGTCCTCAAAACTTTCCTCATACTGAGCTCACTGGAACCAGGCTACAACTCCAGAAATAATGTGAAAATGGGAAGCTCTAAAATAACTAAGAAACCCTCGGATTGGCCAAATCATGTGAAACATAGTTATGCTGTTTTTACCAAGCAAGATGGTAGCTATAGATAACCAGTTATAGAAAAAGATCTTGTTACTTTTTTTTTTTTTTTGTTACCGGGGATTGAACTCATGGTCTCACACTTGCCAGGCAAGCACTTATGCTACTGAGCTAAACCCCCAGCCCTGGAAAAAGATTGTGGAAAACTGTAGTAGAAAACAAATAAGAGTACATGATATGAATACTTAGGATTAAGTATCATCCCCACACTAAGACAGCTATCTATTTTCTTTTTTACATTTTTAGTTTTCCTCCAAAGCATCTAGAAAGTTTAAAGATGCTTAATCATTAAAGGGTTGAATAATAATCAAATAATTATTTTGAAATTAGTGGCTGATATAAGATTAAAACAATAAAACAGTTCCTCGGGAATCTTCCTGCCTTAATTCTCTGTGCTGGGATGACAAGCATGCAACACTGTGCCTGGCCCAAAACTTGAAATTTTATACCAGAATCTAAAAAGTGTGATAGACTTATTCTCACGTTGATGTGGGTTCTGGAGTCAAACTCCATTTGGCTCTCCATGCTTGACAGGATAATGGCAGCTGGACCCTGGTGAGGATGTGACGTGTGACCCACTGGGCAATGAATCTATTCAAGGAAAGGAGGAAACGGGGTGAATCTCATGAACACTTTCCCCTTTGGACACAATATCTCCTTTGTTTGCCCTTCTTCTCTGAGGCGAAAATTGGGAAGCTTAAAGATAGATTGCAAAATAAAGATGCAAATAAACACACACAAATAAATAAAATAAAATAATAAAACAACAATAACCTACAGTTTTACATTTCATGCAAAGATTGAGAGAGTGCTGTGGTTTGAATCTTAAGTGTCCTCCAAAAGCCAGATGTTAAAGACTAGGGCCCCAGCCTGTGGTACTATTGAGAGGCAGTGGAAACTTCAGGCATACTAGAACACTAGCCCCTTTCAGTCACTCTCTCTTTGACTTCCTGGCTAGTATGAGATGAACAGGCTTCCTCTACCATGTGCTCTGGCCATGGCATCTTCCTGCTTTATGACAGTTCCAAAGCAATAGGGCCAAGCAACCATGGACTGAAACTTCTGAAACTGTGTTCCAAAATAAACCTTTCTTCTTTTTGTTTCAGGTACTTTGTCACAGCTATAAAAACTGACTGATACGACTATAAAAATGAGATAGTCTCCTTCTTCCTACAATCCATTCATTATTCTGCCTAAGAAATGGACTTTGTGTTTCAGGGAGATGAGGAAAGATTGCAATGTACGATTGGTAATGCCTTCTACTTTCATGGAAGTCATGACTTCAGGCTAGGAGATATGAGAAGCCAACTACACAAGGTTCTCTGAGTACATAAAAAGAAATATCTGTTCAATTCATTGCCACAATCATAAAACAAAATATTATGACTAGAGGAATGAGAGAAATAGCTCACGTAGACATCATTTAAGCGATAGATGACAATAGCAATACAAGTTGAACTACAGAGAATTTCTGTAGAAATTTGCCATGGATACTCTGCCTACATAAGCTGTTTCAGTTATGAGAACAAAGCTTTGAGGAATCTTTAAAAATGTCCCATTGAAAATCCAACACAAGATTATAACAAATGAACCAGTCTGATGCTGGATGTTGAGAGTGGGGGAGGTCGTGCAGTGCGTGGGGGCACAGAGTAGATGAGAACTCTCTGTTCTTTCCACTCAATTTTCTGTGAATTTAAAACTGCTCTAAGAAATAAAGTTTTTATCCTTTTAATAGCTACCACACTAAATCTGTAGAAACGAAAAACAGATTGGTGGTTGCCAGGGGCTTGGAGGAGGTAGACAGGAGAGTGACTGCTTAATGGGTGCAGGATATTTTTTTATTTTCATTTGTACATGCTCACAACACATAATGATTACATTTATCATGGGGAGCTGGTGTGTGTAGTAACATTTTAATTCTTTTTTTAAAAAATCTCCTTCCCCTCCTTTCCCTTGCTGCTCCTTCCAACTTGTGGTCCCCTTCTTCTCATATACAAAACTTTTATCTCTATATTCTTCAAATTTCTTCATCTCCAATCCTTTCTCTCCCACCAGGTCTTGTTGTTCTTCCCATCTAAAAAAGATCTCTCCATTTCCTATTATCTTTTATTTTGCTCTTTATTTATATTTTGGACTTTTCATATAAGAGAAACTATGTGATAGGTAAGCCTCATCTGATTTATTTCAATGAACATTTTGGTTTCAAGGTGCATCTGTTTTCCTACAAATGACTCAAGTTTATCCTTCATTATGGGAGAGTAGTATTCCAGTGTGTGTAAATACTACATTTTCTTTATTCACTCATCTGTTGATGGACATACACAACTGCTTCCAAGATTTAACTGTTATAAATTGCTCTGCTATAAAAAATGAATATACATGTATTACAATAAACCAAATAGACAAATCCTTAGCCAATCTTACCAGAAAAAGGAAAGAAAAGACAATGCAGTGAGAAATGAGAACATTAAATCGCAATCAGCTCTGTTGAAACCCAGATTATTAGCAACTATTTGACATGCAAACAAATTGGAGAATTCAGAAAAAATAGATGGAACCTACATACATATCCTTTACCAAACTGAACTAAAGGACACCCCCAAATAATCCAATAACAGGCAATGAATTTGAGGCAATAATAGAAAACTTACCAACCATAAAAGTCCAAGTCCTGATTGGGCACTACCAAAATTCTACAAGAACTTCAGGGAAGATCTTACACTGACACTACTTAGACTCTATAATGAAATCTAAAAGGAAGGAATATTTCCAGTCATCCCTGGAAACTACCATTATCCTGATTTCAAAGCCAGACAAGAATCCAACCAAGAAAGAGAATGGCAGGTGACTTCTTTAATAGGCATAGAGGCAAAAAAATTTTCAACAAAACTGGGTGTGGTGGCATAGGCCTATAATCCTAGTGCTCAGGAGGCTGAGGCAAGAGGGTTTTCATGAGTTTGAGGCCAACTTGGACTACATAGTGAATGCAGGCCAGCCCTGAACTGCACAGTGAGACCCTGTCTCAAAAACAGAAGGAAAAAAAAGCCTCAACAAGATACTGGCAAACAGAATGTAGCAAATTGTCAAAAGGATCATACACCATGACCAAGTAAGCTTCATCCCAAGGATGCAAGGATGGCTCAACATACACAAAACAATAAATGTAACACATCACATAAACAGAAGAAAAAACAAAAACCATATGATAATCTCAGTAGATGCAGAAAAACTCTCTGACAAAATCCAAAATCCATTCATGACAAAAATCCTGTATAAAATAGGTTTAGAAGGAACATATCTCAATCTGATAAAAGCCATTTATGACAACCCTACTGCCAATATCACATTAAATTGGAGAAATCTGAAAGCTTTCCCTCTAAAATCAGTAACAAAACCAGAATGTCCTCTAACACCACTTCTGTACAACATAGTCTTTGAGACATTAACCAGAGTAATCAGTCAAGAGAAAGAGCCAGGAGTGCTGGCTCATGCCTGTAATCCTAGCACTCAAGAGGCTGAGGCAAGAGGATCACTACATGTTCAATGCCAACCTGGCCTACAAAGTGAGTTTAAGGCCAACCTGAACTGCACAGTGAAATCCCTGTCTCAAAGAAGACAAAAAAATTAGTCAAGAGAAAGAAATAAAAGGGATACACATAGGAAAATAAGATGACATGATCCACTATATGTAATACCTAAAAAACTACACCAAAAGAATCATAGAATTAATAGCAAAATTGAGCAAGGTAGCAAGAAACAAAATTAACATGCAAAATCAATAGCATTCCTGTACACTAATAATAAACTCTTTAAGAGATTAGTATCTTGATACCACTTACAATAGTATCAAGAAAAATTAAATACTTAGGAATTAACCTAACCAAGAAAGTGAAAGACCTCTACAATTGAAACTTTAGCACTCTGAAAAAGATCAAACAAAACATCAGAAAATGGAAATATATCCCTGTTCTTGGATATGCAGAGCTAACGTAGTCAAAATGTCTACTTCCAAGACTGATGTACAGATTTAATGCAATCCCAGTCAAAATGCCAATAGCATTCTTTGCAGATATAGAGAAAGCAATCCTAAAATTCATGTGGAACCAGAAAAGGCCTAGAATAGAAAAAGCAACCCTGCTAGAGAGGAAAAAAAAAGAGCATAAGACACAATCCCAGGTTTAGAACTATATTACAGAGCTATAATGATAAAACAGTGTGGTACTGGCACAGAAAAAGACATGTTAGATGAATAGAACAGAATAGAGGAAGCAGAAACAACCCCAGGCACATTCATCTATTTTATCTTTGACAAAGGGGCCAAAAACATACACTAGAGGAGAGATAGACTCTTTAATAAGGTACAGTCTTGACCCATATCTCTCACATCATGTACTAAACTTAAATCAAAATGAATTGAAGCTCTAAATGTTAAAAGAGAAACAATCTTTTGGAAGATAAAATAAAATAAAACCCATGAAGACAGAGGCATAAGTAAGAACTTTCTAAATACAATGGCACAAGAAACAGTGCCAAAAGTCAACAAATGGTATCACAGCATGTCTAATTAAAAAGCTTCTATATAGCAAAGGAAACCTCCAACAGAGTAAGTAGATAGCCTACAGAATGGGAAAAAAGTCTGCCAGCTATTCTTCAGACAGAGGACAAACATCTAGAATATACAAAGAACACAAAATATTAGACACCAATCAAAAAATAGGCAATTAAAATGCATAGACACCTTTTAGAAGAAGCACAAACAGCCAATTAATACACAAAACAATGTTCAACATCACAGGCCATTAGAGAAATGCAAATTAAAACAACACCCAAATGTCGTTTAACACCAGAAAGAATGGCTCTCATCAAGAAATCAAATAGTAACACATTCTCGTTACTGCAGTGAGATATCTTCTCCATTGTTGATGGGAATGTGAACTAGTACAACCACTATGGAAATCCATATGGAGATTTCTTCCAAAACTAAAACTAGAAATTCCATTTCATTCCACTATTCTTCTAGGTATCTTCTCAAAAGTTAAAAACATGATACTACAGTAACACATGTATACCCATATTTATAGTGGTGCAGAGTTTTATTTGTGGTTTTGAAAATGTTTAAGAACTAGATAGAGGTACTAGTTGCACAATATTATGAATATACTAAATTTCACTGTATCATTCACACTGAAATGGTTAATTTTATATGATGTGAAATTCAAGTCAATTTTTAAAAACACCATACAGTTGGTAGGTTTCTTCAAAACCACAGTGCAAAGAATTACAGTACCCCAATGTGAAATTCAATAAAAGGATTTTCATGACACAATTTGATCTGAAGCAGTGTCCACTTATGCTTTCATACATATCTGCTTTGCATTAGTGTATTAAAGGTTCTGAGTGGCTGTGGTGGTGAATTGTATGTGTTAAATTGACTGGGTCCTGGGGTGCCCAAATTAACCACTTGCCAGTCTGTCTTAGTTACTTTTTACTCATCAATGAGACAAAATACCTGATGCCCAAAGTTGGGAAAGGAAAGGTTTATTTCTTACAGTTTTTGGAGGTTTCAGTCCATACTCAGTTGGCTCCAAGGCAGGGTGGCATGGTGGGGCCGCAGTTCATGGTGGCTGCAAACCGCAAGCGGGAACCAGCAAGAGAGACACACCTCCTTCCTGCCATTACATCACATCCTGGGTGGCTCCAACCCTTAGGAGGGTGTAGCACTGACACCACCAATCCAAGCACTAGACAATGAACCAATCACAAATGCACAATGCAAATACATGAGGCCTAGGGGCCACCAACATAAACCATGACACCAGTCCAATTATTTATTCAAGGTGATTAAAGATTGCATTTTTATTAATTTTTATGAGATAATAGAAGAGGAAATACAAAAGTGACAGTTTCATCAAATTTATTCAATACAAAAGTTCACTGGTTGAAATGACACCTGCCAAAGACAAATGTGCTGAGTGAAGCTTGGGGTAACAGTTAAGTGGTTCTAAATCTGACTCTGAAGGTGTTTCAGGATGAGATTGACACTTCAATGAGTGAATTAAGTAAAATCTCTTGCCCTCTTCAATATGATGGACTTTATTTGATACTCTGGGGTCTTGAATAGAATAAAAGACTGAAGAAGGAAGAATTCATGCATTTTCTGTCTTCATTTCAGGAGCTAAGGCATCTCATCTCATTTTCTCCTGCCCTTAAATTGGAACTGACACCACTAGGTCAATAACTGGAGA